>CM077651.1:9630018-9872518 GCA_039707465.1 Rhabdophis nuchalis | reverse complement strand
CTTGTTTTCCCTTTCAGAAGGAGAAAGAGGAGGAAAATAGTTCCACAAACTATGAAAATAATTGGTGTCTTTAAAAAAAAAAGTGAATGATAATGGAAACTGTAACACGTTTTCAAAGGAGTTAGGGTCAAACTTTCATTTTGTTCATGGTATTTTATAGGTCTTCTCCTGAGCTAAATTGCTTGGAGAGATTCAGCCTTCATGAAAGATTGGTGGGAAGCAGAGGTGGTATTCAGCCGGTTCTGACTGGTTCTGGAGAACCGGTAGCAGAAATTTTGAGTAGTGTGGAAAACTGGCAAATACCACCTCTGGCTGACCCCATCCCCAATTTATTCGCTGTCTCCTGAGTCCTAGCTGATTGGCTGGGTCTTCTTTTGTTGCCCTGCACAGGAGAACAGAGCTGGAAAGCAGGTTAGTGGGGTGGACAGGGAATGGGGATTTTGCAGTATCCTTTCCCTGGAGTGGGGAGGGAATGGAGATTTTGCAGTATCCTTTCCCTGGAGTGGGGAAGGAATGGAGATATTGCAGTATCCCTTCCCTGGAGTGGGGAGGGAATGGAGATTTTGCAGTATCCTTTCCCTGGAGTGGGGAGGGAATGGAGATTTTGCAGTATCCTTTCCCTGGAGTGGGGAGGGAATGGAGATTTTGCAGTATCCTTTCCCTGGAGTGGGGAGGGAATGGAGATTTTGCAGTATCCTTTCCCTGGAGTGGGGAGGGAATGGAGATTTTGCAGTATCCTTTCCCTGGAGTGGGGAGTGGGGAGAGAATGGAGGAGTGGGGAGGGAATGGAGATTTTGCAGTAGCCTTCCCCTGCCACACCCACCAAGCCATCCCTACCAAGCCATGCCACTCCCACAAAGAATCAGTAGTAAAAAAAAATTGAATCCCACCACTGGTGGGAAGGGATCCAGCAGTACTGAGTAATGTCTTAATTTGGTTCATTTAATTCTGGCTTAATCATCATGTAAAGCATACAACCACTTGGTTAGGTGTTGGCAGATGCCATCTTGCTGCAGGCAAAGACTGAAACAAAAGCTATGGCAGCCTTAGGCACCAAACTGGTATTAGTTACACATGAGCACCCTTGATTTGTGTGTTCCCACACAGGAAGCATGACTTTCCCTAGCATGATAGACAGGAGAGGAAGGTATATAACATATGTTAGGCATCGTCAAATGCCTATTAATCAAAGAACATCTTAGAACACTGGATTGCAAGACAAAAGAATGAAAAGGTAGCAATATAGAAGAAGAAGAAGAAGAAGAAGAAGAAGAAGAAGAAGAAGAAGAAGAAGAAGAAGAAGAAGAAGAAGAAGAAGAAGAAGAAGAAGAAGAAGAAGAAGAAGAAGAAGAAGAAGAAGAAGAAGAAGAAGAAGAACTACTACTCTGTTTTTGAGAAATCATTTACCATGCTGGAACCCACTCTTAGATTTATGGCAGTACCAATCAATGTTAGCCATCATAAAAACTAATTATGACTCTGATTGAAATACTAAATGTAATATTCTGCTTAAGGAAGAAGCTCATTGTTTAAGAAATCTATCTTTTTTCTTCCTCTCCTTTTTCCTTTTGCTAAAAACCTACTTACTGGGTAATATGTGGGCTTAATCTTCATATTCCCCTGCCTAAAATATCATTTCACTTTGGCTCTGTGGTTAACCAAAGAGACTCGGATAAGGCACAAGCCCTGAGCATATTGTCAAATGCATTAAATTGAACTCAATGGTGAATGTGTTTAAGATCATGATGTAAGGGAGGCTTACTTCAGGCTGAGAAGAGATCCTCTCTTGCTGGATGAAAGGAAACCCATGGAACAGTTAATTATTTTCTTTCAGATACTGTGAAATTGAAGCCCTTCATTGTGGCTGATACAGAGTCTGTGGCCAATTATATGCCCTATGCCAAGGAGTTTCTCCTTCACCATTAAGTTCCATAGGCAGGTGGTCATTTATTATAGTAGAGGCTGACCTTATAATGCTTTCCCATGGGGAATAATTTCCTACAACAGAAAACACAGAATGATGGGCAAGTCACCCCCTCACCTCCAGTTCTTTAAACCATTCGTTTTACGTGAGTGTGCTTTGCTCTTAACGATTTTGCAGAATTCTTTGATAGTCTCAGATATTTTTAATCCTGCATGATTGACATTAAGTTACTCAGTATTATTCAGTAACAATCAAGCAAATAAAATTTCCTTCCTTCCTTCCTTCCTTCCTTCCTTCCTTCCTTCCTTCCTTCCTTCCTTCCTTCCTTCCTTCCTTCCTTCCTTTATGGTTTAACACCCAAATTTTCTTAGGGGTTATGTTAGTAATTACGTTAATAACAATGAAGAGTGGAAAACTGTTTTTGTAAATAAAGGACTCACTGTGCAAAATGCATTCAGCTATACCAAGAGAAACCTTTTGTTTAATTTCTGATGTTGCCCAGAATTTTCCCTTTCTTTCTCCTGCACAATCAACCCTAGGAATACTTTTTCCTAGTTGTACCAGAGGTGGTATTCAGCCAGTTCTGACAGGTTCTGGAGAACCGGTAGTGGAAATTTTGAGTATTTAGGAGAATCGGCAAATAGGCTGGCCACGCCCCTGCTACCTCCCAGCTGATCTTCTTTTGTTGCCCTGAACAGGAGAACGGAGCTGGAAAGCAGGTTAGCAGGGTGGGGAGGGAATAGGGATTTTGCAGTATCCTTCCCCTGCCACACCCACAAAGCCACACCACATCCACCAAGCCATGTCCACAGAACGAGTAGTAAACATTTCTGAATCCCACCACTGAGTTGTACATGTAGCGAAAGACAGAGGGAGGGAGGGAGGGAGGGAGGGAGAGAGAGAGAGAGAGAGAGAGAGAGAGAGAGAGAGAGAGAGAGAGAGAGAGAGAGAGAGAGAGAGAGAGATCTGTGTTAACAGGAACATTAAGTATGATGTGTAAATTGGCGTTACTTTTGATGGGTCACTTATGATGATCGTGTTTTGGCCACTCTAAAAACTGTTCACACCCGAAAGTGTTGACAAGGAGCTTCCTTTTAGTCCTCCACCATGCCACTTAGCAATCCTAAGAGGTTCATTAAGATGGATTGGCTACTTAACCATTCTGGAGCTGGTTGCTGTCACTTGACTGTGTGAAGCTCTTCTCTATCTGCATAGGCTAAAAAAAGCAGTGAAGAACAGATTCAGATGACACAGTAAATCCCAGCTCGCAACCGAGTAGCGTTTAGCCATCTTCACAAATATTTTAGCTACATGACTGGATGTCTGTAATCATCATTAGTAATTCAAATTCACACCCTTTATTCCAATGAGAGCAATCCAGCTTCTAGCCGAGAGGTGATCCATTTTAATTGGGTTTTCATTATTGCTAACTGCCAAAAGTGGTTTGCAAAAGACCTTGTTCCAATATAGCATGGTGCAGAATGGGTTGTCCCAATCTATGTAATAGGAATGGATTGCGGTTATTTGTTGTCGAGTTGGGAAATGTATCGATGAGATTATGCAGTAAAACCCAGAATGTTTTGGATCAAATGCTTTCTCGGTTGCTGTGAACAGATCGATTTATCTGTTACCAGATTTTGTTTCATGCTTTTGTGCGGTGAATGCCACTAAGACAAAGCAGAAACAAATTGAGTTAGATAATCTGAATTTCAATTTTTTGTGGTTGTTCCTTCCACTTAGAAACAGTGCCAATATTTTTTTTTTTGTTTGCTATACGTGGGGCCAGAAATAAAAATACAAAACCTGTTCTGACCCAGGCTTCCTTAAAAAGCATGAAGCAGAGTCTTGGTCCTGACAAACCCTCTTGTATTTACACAACTGTGAATTCCTTTCATTCACAGTCAGCAAGGCTTAGCAAAGAGTCTTTCAGAGGAATATTTATCAACACGAACCTTATCTCATTTGGATAGCTGCCAGATAACTAGTTTCCAAACGCAGGGCAGGACCAAACTTGGCACAGAGTCTCTTCTAGTCACAAACAGAACTTTCCACTCTTGACACAACTGAATGAACACATTGTTTCCTGCAAAAGGCCACTCCCCATTTGCTCCTCATTTGTTTCCCATGAAAGGGGCCAATCACCTCCAAGGTGTGGCTTTACTTCTAAGTCGACCCTGCTTTCTTAGTTGTTCTTGTCTTCTGGCAGCTCTGCACATGAGCACACTGGGAACAGGCTCCAGCTGTTTCTCTGCCTCACTGCTGCCTAGCTCCCTCTCTGCTTCTGATGCCGAGCCCTCGTCTGAGCCTTCCTCAGCCCTCAAGACTGGCCCATGTTCCTCCCCAACCTCCTCACTGTCTGACTCTGCTGTCAGCTCCACTGGCCACGGGGCTATAACAAAACCTACAGTAAGTGAATATAAAATACAGAAATTAATATGCAAAAAAACTAAGAAGGGAGGCACTTGGAAAAAGAGGGGGAAAAGTGCTCTATATCTGTATAAATCCAGTGCCAATAATGGAACAATGATGAGAAAGGGATGCTGAATCCTTGAACCACTGTGGCACAGTGGTTAGAGTGAAGTACTGCAGGCTACTTCTGCTGACTGCCAGCTACCTGTAATTTGGCAATTCAAATCTCACCAAGGCTCAAGGTTAATAATAATAATTATTATTATTTATTAATTTATAGACCGCCCCCTCTCCCCCATGGGGACTCGGGGTGGTGCACAGGAAATTAAAAATCCAAAAATACAACAATATACAAATACAAAATGTTAAAACCGAATTAAATTAACCCCTGTGCTCAAATCACTATGAAAACCCTTAAAACTCAGCTTTCCATCCTTCTGAGGTGGGTAAATGAGGGAGGACCCAGATTGTTGGAGGCTATACTGTGTAAACTGCTTAGAGAGCGCTGTAAAAACTGTAAAGCGGTATATAAGTCTAAGTGCTATTGCTACAAGGAATAAGGGTGAAAGTTGATGCAAATAAAGAGGGGAAAAATATCCTCGGGCTAAAGCCAGATAGATGGGGAGAACAAGCCGTCATTCCGTATATCATGGTCTGAACTAAACATGTATATGAAAAAGTTAATCGAATTATGTTACCTATAGTACCTGAATTACTATTACCTGAACTATTCCTATATTACCGATATTACTAGAGGAAAACATCGGATGCTTTTTTTTCCTTTGCCTTCCATTTTTTCCCCTTATTTGTTTACTTTATTAATCCATTCATTCAAGTGTGCAAACGGATGTCAACGAAGGCCAATGCTAAACCGCAACCATCCTAGCTAGGCATCCAAATGCCAGATGCTGTGCAGGAGATGCTAAGGAAAGATCTACAGGTTCACCATGCAGGGGGAGCGCTGAGGGTGTAATCATTTTGATGATAACTGTAAAAGCGGTTGAGGTGAGAAGCTATTAAGGAAAGAGGCTTACAGCATTAGCTGCCTTAAAGCAAGGAAAATACATTTCCCCCCCTAGCAATGTCTCGGTGCAGATTAACTTTGTTGCAGCTCTAGGTTAGGATTCAGGAAGGTTTAGGGAAGGGAGAGAGAGAGAGAGAGACAATTGGAGTTTGTCATTTACATCGTTAATTTGCCCTCGGAGGGAGGCTGCGGTTAACTCATGCAAAGGCGGAACGAAAGACAATATTTGGGCAGCTTTTTAGGCGCTTTGGCTTAAAGGCGAAATCTTGATTTCATTCGGCGGAATCAAGGCCAGATCGTGCACTCTGGGGTAAAAAAAAAAAAAAGGAAAATGGGAAAAATCAGAAGTGCTCCTTTCTTATGTTTCCTCCCCCCCCCCCAAAAAAAGATGTTTAACGTCTGCTTGAGCTGGTGGTAGAATTGCTATTTTGGGGGGCTTGAAGAGGAAACTTCTGCACTGCAGCTTTTCAAATCTTAGTCTGGTGTGGCTTCTTGGTGAGAAGGTGGGGAAGCTTTGTGAGAAAGGCATACAGCAGGGATAATCAATCTTTTTATACCTACCGCTCACTTTTGTATCTCTGTTAGTAGTGACATTTTCTAACCGTCCACCGGTTCCACAGTCATGGTGATTTATAAAGTAGGGAAGTCAATTAAATTTAAAAAAGGAAAGTGCTTCAGTATTGGACAAAACCCCTACCACCCACCATGAAAACTGGAATGCCAGTGAGCAGTACGGACCAGGTTGACTACCTCTGGCATACAAGATGGGCTACAGCAGGGGTCCCCAACCCCCGGTCCATGGACCAGTGCCGGTCTGTGGCTTGATAGGAACCGGGCCGCAGGGCTGGAGAGGAGGAGGAGGGAGGGCGGGGCAGCCCCCTGGGCAGAGTACGCACCGGGGGTGGGAGAGCGCAGGTGCGGTCACTCACGCCATTGGGGGCCCTAGAGGGGCGAGTGAGCCGACTCACACACACCCCCGCATGTGCATGCGCCGCCTGTTCCCGCTCCCCCACGCTCCCCCTCTACGCCGGCGGGTCCACGGAATTTTCTTTAAAATGAAACTGGTCCCTGGTGCAAAAAAGGTTAGGGACCCCTGGGCTACAGAGGAGAAGGAAAGGAGAAGAACACACTCCATTTTAAGCCCGTAAAATGGTTTGCCACTTCCTGATACTGAACATGAGGTTTGAGAATCGTGCCTATTAGAAACATTCACAGCTTGGAGAACAGGAATAGGTCACATCTTCATAATGAAGTCTGGGAAACTTTGCAATGTGTGTCATTGGGATGCATGTCGCTTGCGCAGCAGTGGGAAATGAACATTGGAGATCTCAGACTTGGCTCACAAAAGAAGAGCCTGATTTCACTTTTAACAGGTCTGGGAGGAGCACAAAATCTCAGTAGATACAGAACGTAGGTAGGTAGATGATTGAAAGAGAGAGAGAGAGAGAGAGAGAGAGAGAGAGAGAGAGAGAGAGAGAGAGAGAGAGAGAGAGAGAGAGATACCTTATTTCCCCAAAAATAAGACAGGGTCTTATTGTCTTTTGACCCCCCAAATAAGCACTTGGCATTATTTTTGGGGAGGTCTTATTATTTTTGAGGTGCAGGAGGTGGTGAGCATGGTCACCTCATGGCTGCTGCCGTGTTGCAATATTTTCAGGGAGGGCTTATATTCGGGGGAGGACTTATTTTAGTGCATGGCTCAAAAGCGCAATTGGGCTTATTATCAGGGAATATCTTATTTTGGGAAAAACAGTAGGTAGATAGGTAGGTGGGTAGGTGGGATACTGTAGATAGATGATAGATAGATAGATAGATAGATAGATAGATAGATGGATGGATGGATGGATGGATGGATGGATGGATGGATGGATGGATGGATGGATGGATGGATGGATGGATGGATGCGTGGGTGCATGGGTGGATAGGTGGATGGATAAGTGGATGGATAGAGATATATAGATAAAGATAGATAGAGATAGATAGAGAGATGAGAGAGAAAGACAGATGAGAGACAGAGACAGACATGATGAGAGAGAGAGAGATTCATAGAGGCATACAGAAGATATGAAATACAAGAAAGGAGGGAAGAAGTTAATTTTTAATAATAAGAAAATTTGTATTCACAACAAAAAACAGGATTTGAAAGATTACAGTTTTGCTATTTATCCTGGACTGTGAATTAGAATCCGGGTTTTCACATCAGCCGCTCTGTTCATTTCAATTTTGTTAGCAGGCTTGGAATAAGGATTGACTCCACAGTATTACTGAAATGAACAGTTTATTGATACCCAGTGATCAATTCAGTAAGCAATTAATTTTCTTGGCCTAGAGGATTATTGAAAAAAATATAAGGGAAAAATCCATCCAAGCTGTACAAGGTGATAATCAAGTGTATAGACAGCAATGAATAAAGGAAGCAATATGGCAATATGTGGTGTTATAATACAATGTAGCATAATTATATAGTATTTTAATATCGTTAACAGGATGATTTAAGAAAGACTCATAAGGACGTAAATGCAAATAGTTCTGCAATGCATTTTCTCATGGATGCTTTCTCCAGATCTTTCCACTTTTAAATCAATCTCACACATCCTTCTTGTTTATGCCAGGAAGCCTGTTAATGCTAAATGTCTCCCACATCAACAGGTCCAAGCCAGTGGAAAAAAATCATTTTTGTTACTACCGGTTCTGTGGGCATGGCCTGGTGGGTGTGGTGTGGCTTGGTGGGTGTGGCTTGGTGGATATGGCAGGGGAAGGATACTGCAAAATCTCCATTCCCTCCCAACTCCAGGGGAAGGATACAACAAATTCTCCATTCCCACCCCGCTCTGGGGCCAGCTAGAGTTGGAATTTCCAGTCCTTTGAACTACTCAAAATTTCTGCTACCGGTTCTTCAGAACCTGCTGGATTTCACTCCTGGTCCAAGCCAACAATCAGAAAAAGAAACTAATGAGCACATTCACCCTTTCTGAGATGTGAAAGCAAAAAGCAGCCAGTGGAACAAGGACAGAACATAACTTTTGTAGCAAAAATACTGTGTCCTTGGTTCCTACCCAAACATCCAAAGGAATGTTTGATGTTTGATCACTAGCCATCAGCAGAAGAAGGCACTCAAGGGGAAACACCCCCCCCAATAAAGTCCAGTTTCCTTTTGGAAAAAGCACCTTTGGGACAACCATCACCTGGATGATTGAGAATCTCCTTAAATATTTAGGACTAGCTGATAACCTGGCGTTGCCCGTATATTTATTTATACCGTGCTTTCCCAAAAGTAAGACAGAGTCTTATTTTCTTTTGACCTCCGAAATAAGCGCTTGGCCTTATTTTTGGGGAGGTCTTATTATTTTTGAGGTACAGAAAGCAGCGAGCGTGGTCATCTCATGGCTGCTGCTGTGTTGCAATGTTTTCAGGGCCCGATTGGGCTTATTATCCAAGTAGGTCTTATTTTCAGGGAAACAGGGTAGGGGGGAAATGTAATGTAATTTCTAAGGTTGGATTTTCCCCCTTACCAGAGGGAGCCTGTGAAGTGCTTACCATGGCAACTCAACTGTGCTGTACAGTAGAAGTCATTTAAAGGCACAACAGGCTGCATCTTAACAGAACACACACTCCGAGGGGTGTTAGGGGTGTCTTACCCCCACAGTATTTGTCTTACCCCACACCTCCCTTCATCCGATTCGCTCCCATAGAGAGGGACTTCTCTGGGTGCCGTCCGCCGGGCAATGCCGGCTGGCGACTCCCAGGGGAAGGGCCTTCTCTGTGGCCCTTCCCCTGGAACGACCTACCCCCCGAACGTAGGACCATCACGGACCTCCGCTCCTTCCACCAACATCTGAAGACACATCTTTTCCATGTAGCCGGCCTGGCTTAGTCCCCGTAACCACTTTTGTAGACTAAGTGTTAAATTGTTTTAATTGGATTTTAAGGGGTTGGTAGGTTTTAGGGAATCTTTTAGCACAGGGTACCTTACATTTAATTAGATTTTAGTCTGTTGTCCTATTTATGATATTTTCGTCTATTGTTATGTTTTGTACTTCCGATTTTAATTTCCTGTGCACCGCCCTGAGTCCCTTCGGGGAGATAGGCGCGGTTATATAAATTGAATTAAATAAATAAATAAATAAGTCATCTGTGTACCAAATTTGGTTGAAATTGCTCGAGGAAATTTCCAGAGTTATGCTGGAACTTACACACACACACACACACACAGAGAGAGAGAGAGAGACAGACAGAGAGACAGACAGAGAGACAGACAGACAGACAGACAGACAAATAGATAGAGAGAGAGAGATACAGATACAGATATATAGATATATAGATATAGATTAACTCTAACCCTAATTCTAACCCTTTGATATCCGTTGAATGCAATGGTTACATAAAACTAGCACATGGAAACTCGCAACACATGACATTATGTGTGTGTGCATATGTATTTCTCATTGGGTACACCTAAACTTCAGCTGGTATTTTAGGGGTGAAAAAATAACACAAGGTTTTCCATTCTAGAGCTGTTTTTCTAGAGCTTCCTGTAATATGATTTGTTTCTTCTTCCCCAACACCATGTTTGGATATAAGCAGCCTGACACAGACATAGAGAACCCCAAAAAGGTAAAAACCACTTCGAGTGTTTTGCTTGTTAGCATGTCCTCCTACACCAAAACATATTTCTTTTTTGCCGGGAAGGGCAGCTGTTACTCAGCTAAACAGCTTTGGCTGGAATGGAAAGCTTAGAGCAATTTGTAGGCAGCGAAGCAAAAAGAGAAATCCACAAAGAACCAGCTGATGTTAGCAACTCTTAAAAGGACAGCAAAAGAATAAGCAAGGAGAAGTTGGTGTGTGTGTGTAGCTGAACTGCCAGGAATATTAACTGTCACTGCAAATCAAAACGACATTACTTAAGAAATTAACATGCTGCAAACTTCATTTCATTTAGGCTAACTTTAAATCCATTGCATAAGTCAGAAAATCTTCTCTCTCTCTCTCTCTCTCTCTCTCTCTCTCTCTCTCTCTCTCTCTCTCTCTCTCTCTCTCTCTCTCTCTCTCTCTCTCTCTCTCTCAATCTTATTTTCTAGTACAAATATTTCCCTGGGAATGCTTTTACCCAATTCAAATTATTTTTTTTTCAAAAGGCATTTTAAATTAGAACAATGATAAAAAATAGCAATGATCGCCTGCTATGATTTGGGGACAAAAGTAAATATATTCGGATGATGGATGTCTGGAGAGAATTAGAAGATGGGCAAGCCAGCTTTCTATTTGGTTTGCATTTAGAATGCTCTTATTTCTTGGCTCTCTGTTCCTGAGAGTATTGACTTGCCAGAGAAGAGTGAACATTTGAAGAAATGGAGCAGGGTTGCGTACAGTGCATTTCAGGGATAGGTGGAGCAAAGGATGAGTTAGACATGTGCAAGAGTTCAATCTGTCTGGAAACTCATACCACACTGTCCTGGGGTAAAGGAGTCCAGAGATGACCTTGAGATAGGAATATAAGAGCCATTAGGAGAACTGTGAAAGTAAATTAAATAACTACTTAGTCCTGGGAAAGGACTTGTTTTTGATACCAAAATAATCATGGTTTCCTCTTTGAAAAATATTTGGGCACACAGTTATTCAGAGACAACATTTCTTGTACCATACTATCCTTTTCCCTGAAAATAAGACCTCACTGGATAATAAGCCCAATCGGGCATTTGAGTGCTAAAATAAGCCCTTCCCCGAAAATAAGCCCTCCCTGAAAATATTGCAATATCTGTCTCTCATCTGTCTTTCTCTATCATCTGTCTATCTATCTCTATCTATCTTTATCTATCTCTGTCCATCCTCCTATCTATCCACCCACCCACTCACCTATCTATCTACCCACCTACCTATCTACCTACTGTTTTTTCCCAAAATAAGATATTCCCCAATAATAAGCCTAATTGGGCTTTTGAGCGCATGCACTAAAATAAGTCCTCCCCGAAAGTAAGCCCTCCCTAAAAATATTGCAACACAGCAGCAGCCGTGAGGTGACCATGCTCAGCATCTCCTGCACCTCAAAAATAATAAGACCTCCCCAAAAATAAGGCCAAGCACTTATTTTTGGAGGGGGGGGTGTCAAAAGAAAATAAGACCCTGTCTTATTTTCAGGGAAATGCTGTGTAAAGGAGGACTGGTGAATAAGCAATCGATTGAATTGAAATGGTTGATTTGTAAAGAGAGAGATGGTTATATTGACTGACTAACTGTGGATTGGGATGGTTGAAAGCAAAGTTGAAGACTCATGAGTGTTGCAGAGCCAGAAGTTAGATTTATTGATCGTGGAGAGGAGACTAACTTTGACTTATATGAGATCTAAGCCCTCCATGTGTGGGATCAGGTCTGGGAAATATTTCAGCTCCCACAGATGTGAAGTTAAAAGGCTTTTTATCATTTTTGCAGAACTGAATGGCAAGAACAGTGCACAAAATCATGTTACCCGACCCTTTTTATTTGTCACAGCTGCCTCTACAAACCTTGAGATATACTGTACTACCCATCAAGTTTGTAACTGAGCTAAAATGCTGAGCTATGTACTTTGATTGAGTACCTCTAAAATCTGTGGAAAACTGGTCTGCCCACCGTCAATTCAGATGGGGCCTCGCAATGGAGGATGGGCCAGTATGGAGAAAATTCCCTAGGGTGCCTGGAACTGCGTGTAATACTCTTTTCGATGCTTTTCAACTGTGTCACTGCAGATTTAGCGGTGAATCAAACTTGCCCAGTAAGCAAGCAGGGGAAATATTAAGCAATGATGCCTTTGTTTGCGTGATCCAAGCTGAAGACTTTGAATATTTGAATATTTGGATTGGATCCTCAAGGCAAACACAGGAATGGACACATCGTATTTTATTTTATTTTATTTTATTTTATTTTATTTTTTGTATTTTGTCAAGCATGACTTAGATAACAGATATAAGTGTAAACATGATTATGAATACATGAAATGGATACAAATACAAGGAAATATTAGGACAGTGATGGTAGGCATGCTTGTGAGCTTATGCACGCCCCTTACAGACCTCTTAGGAATGGGGTGAAGTTGACAGTAGACAGTTTAAGGTTAAAGTTTTGGGGGTTTGGGGAAGAAACCATAGAGTCAGGTAGTGCATTCCAGATGTTAACAATTCTGTTACTGAAGTCATATTTTCTGCAATCACGTTTGGAGCAATTTGCCATAAGTTTGTATCTATTGTGAGCTTCTGTGTTGTTGCAGTTGAAGCTGGAGTATTCACTGACAGATAGGCAGATAATTTTATGTCTTGCACTTAGGTTGGATTGGAGATGGCTACGTTCTAAGTTGTTTAACTCCAAAATTCCAAGTCTGGTGTCATAAAGTATTCTGTTGCGAGCAGAGGAGTGGAGGACTCTTCTCGTGAAATATCTCTCGACTCGTTCGATCGCATTAATGTCTGATATTCAGTGTGGGTTCCAGACAGATGAGCTGCATTCGAGAATTGGTCTAGCAAAGGTTCTGTATGCCCTAGTTTGCCGTTCAATATTACCAGAGAAGAAGCTATGCAAGATTAGGTTTACAACTCTTAATGCCTTTTTGTCAATGCCAAAAATGAATGTCAAAAAAGCCAGTTAAACTGGCTTCTGCTTTCAAATATTCTTAAAAAGAAGAAGGAGGAGGAGAAGAAGAAGGAGGAAGGAGGAGGAGGAGGAGAAGGAGGAGAAGGAGGAGGAGGAGGAAAAGGAGGAGAAGGAGAAGGAGGAGGAGGAGGAGGAGGAGGAGAAGGAGGAGAAGGAGGAGGAGAAGGAGAAGGAGGAGAAGGAGAAGGAGAAGGAGGAGGAGGAGGAGGAGGAGGAGAAGGAGAAAGAGAAATTGCATGGTATATGAAAAGGGAGCTTAAGCCAGAGACCGACCAGACCTGGTGCATTAAAGAAACCACTTAGTGTGAGAAGCAGGGAGGGGCAGCAAGCATTTTGCAGCGCAGGATGAAACAGCCAATGTTGCATTATGTCTCCCTATTGAATGAATGAGCCTTCAGAGATTTTATAGGAACCATCAAAGGCTGACTTTAATTGAAGGTCCCTCCCCCCCCCCCCAAAAAAAAATATGTTCTTGCCTTGAAAGTGCTTCCCAGTATCGGCCTCGCTTTAAAACATAGTGCAGCTACTGAAGCAGAATTTGTTTCCAGAGCGGTGAGTTAAAAGCTTAATGGTGGGGGCACCGCATTACGCGGCGGAACAGGGAAAGCGAAGAACAACTCGCGTAGCCCGGTTTGAAGGATGTGGAGCATGATCGGAGGTTTCTCTTCCTGCACTTTTCACCTGGGTGGCTCTCCTGTTCACGGATGAGAAGATGCTTAAGGGATCACTGGCGATGGGTAGTCACTTTTGCTCTGGATTCTTTTCACCCCGGGAAAATGAGTGGATCGGAGAGAGGGTCATCTTTTTATTCCTGCCTGCCTGTCTTTTCAACGTGAAAAGGCGATGGGGGAGGAGAAACACACAAAAGGGAATGTGCAGTCGTAGTTTGTCCCAACTCACAAGTCCCTGAGCAGGCATGGGTCTTTCTTTCGTGACTCCACTTTATGAAGCAGGATTTTCAGGCGGCCCATAGTTCGCATGCACAGTGAGATGTTTTGTGTGGTTAGACTTCGAACAATGCAATCTAGAAGCTCTAGATCAGGGATGGGCAAACTTTGCAACTTTAAGTCTGAAGGACGTCAGCTTTGCTGGCTGGAGAACTCTGGGAGCTGAAGTCCTTCAGACTTAAAGTTGCAAAGTTTGCCCACCCCTGCTCTAGATCTAAATCTTCTTAAGCAGTGGCAATTTATATTTCATGGTCCTTAAGCAGTGGCAATTTATATTTCATGGTCCTGAATTGTTTTTAATTTCTCCTTTGTGCTTACAATTCTCATATAAAGCAGGGCTCCCCAGCCTTTGGGCTGCAGCCTATTACCAGGCTGTGGCCTATGGTTATGGTGGGTAAGCCACCGGCCCATCCAGCAGCCAAAACAGATGAGGAGGAGGAGGCATGGGAGTCAGGGTCAGCATCAAGGCAACATAAGAGCTCCGAGGAGGAAGAGGGAATGGAGCTGTGTGAAAGAGAGCCAGAGGTGAAGCCTGGACCATCCATCAGCCCTCAGATGGAGAGTCAACAGCCCCCAGGTCTGGAGGTGGCTGATGAAGAAGAAGAGGAACAGTTGGGTCTAGTTCCTGATGTGTGGATGTGCAGAAGGCAGAGGAGAGGAGAGCAGTGAAAATCTATGGGCCGGTCCTTGGGAAGGAAGAGCCACCGCTGCTAGTGAAGTTCCACCCTAGGTCTGGGGATAAAAGGCAGGGGGCAGAGATGAATAGGTGTGGCAGACAACTATCCCTCTCCTTGCCAGATGGACTTGTTAGCCTGAGAAACCTTTGGCCAGAGCTGCTAGCGTTCCTAATACAGGACTCATTGGTTCAACTACAGAGGGTTTGTCATGTTTGGGGAGCTGAGTCAGAACATAGCTGTGTGAGAGATGGGCTGGTGTGCTCACGTGCATGCAGTGCCCTCGTACAAGTGGTAGGCTGGAACCCATGCACATATGCATCAACTCGCTGCTCATACAAGTAGCCCCCCCCCACACACACACACACTGGCCTGCTCCTCACATGGCCTGTTTCCTTTGTGACTCTCCCTCTCCTAAGCCAGGTCACCAAGCCACAAAGTATGGGTCCACTCATATAAAAGATCTCATGGATGAGTCATGGCAGGGTTTTCCCCCCTTTTGTAGTCTGAAGAAAGATCTGAAATGACAAAAATCAGACCCAGTTTGGTGTAGCAGTTAAAGTGTCAGTCTAGAAACTGGGAGACCATGAGTTTTAGCCCCACCTAACAGAATAATGGCATTGGAAGGAACTTGGAGGTCTTCTAGTCTAACCCCCTGCTCAAGTAGAAGATTGCATACCATTTCCAAAAAAATGGTTGTGCAATCTTTACTTAGAAACCTCGAGTGATCAACTTATGAAGGCAACCTGATTCCACCTCTCCTTGATTAGTTCCCATCCATTGTTTCTTGTGTTGCCTTCTGGTGCCTTAAGGACAAAAGCCAGCTAGGTAACCTTGGACCAGTGACTTTCTCTTAGCCCTAGGAAGGTGTCAACGGCAAACCACTTCCCGAAAAACCTTGCCAAGAAAACTGCAAGGCCTTATTCAAACAGTCTCCGAGCATTGGATATGATTGAGCAGAAGGGAAAATAAAACATTTTGGGAATAGGTAACATATGTGCCTTGTACATATGTGCTAGCTGTTCCCCACTCTAGGGGTCAGTGTTCATCTCTGTTTCAAAGCTGAAGAGCCAGCAATGTCCGAAGATGTCTCCATGGTCACGTGGCCAGCATGACTAAACACTGAAAGCGCATAGAGCACTGTTACCTTCCCACCAAAGGTGGTCCTTATTTTTCTACTTGCATTTTTACATGTTTTCGAAGTGCTAGGTTGTCAGAAGCTGGGAGAAGTAACGGGAGCTCACTCCGTTATGTGACATTAGGGATTCAAACCGCTCAACTGCCGACCTTTCTGATCAACAAGCTCAGCATATTAGCCACTGAGCCACCGTGTCCCTTCGCAGTGTTACAAATTAGGAGCTTGTTTTAAGATCATTCTATGTATTCAGGGCAGATGCTAGATTTCAGGCATCAGATTTCAAGGTAGCTGTTTTAATCTCTTCCACCAGGTCATTCCACTGGCTAGAACTTTAACCCAGATCTCTCTTACTAAAACATGGATTCCAATTCACACAACAATATTTGTTTGATGAAGCAATACTATCCTGTTTTTTCCAAAAATAAGACCTCCATGGATAATAAGCCCAATCGGGCTTTTGATTGCATGTGCCAAAATAAGCCCTCCCTGAAAATATTGCAACACAGCAGCAGCCATGAGGTGACCATGTTCGCTGTCTCCTGCATGTCAAAAATAATAAGACCCCTCCCAAAAAATAAAATAAGGCCAAGTGCTTATTTGGGGGGTCAAAAGAAAATAAGGCCCTGTCTAATTTTCTGGGAAACATGGTAATAGAAAACGCATCTGTTACAACCAAAAAATAACCACAGTCCAGAGCAGGGGTGGGCAAACTTTGCAACTTTAAGTCGGAAGCAAAGCTGGCTGGAGAATTCTGGGAACTGAAGTCCTTCCGACTTAAAGTTGCAAAGTTTGCCCACCCCTGGTCCAGAGTCTGCCTCTGTTAATATTCTAGTTTGTTGTTGCTTGTTAAAATAGAAGGAGATTCAGTAAAAAAAAAAAATACTAATGAAGAAAAGGTATACATGACATTTGAACTCATAGTAAACATAAACTAGCCATTATCTTTTCTCTCTGGCTTTTTGGACTTTTTCTTCCTCTCTGTCTCCATTTACAACTTCACTATCCTATCTGTCTCTAGGGACCCTCATCTCTGACTGCTCATGGTTTTCTTCTGCCTATCGAAGCTCCTGCTAAGACAAAGGTCTTCTTTTGCTTTTTTTGCTTTAAAAGCAAGTCAGGAATCCTTCTTTTATTCAAAGCCTCTCCTGCCAAAAGGCTTTGTTTGCACAATGGACGTCTCTTGACTGTAAATCTGCCTTTGGTGTGGTTTTTTCTTTTTTTTAAATCTGAGTAGAGGTTCTGGCCCATTTATAAATCATTAAACCTGCCGCAGTGTAAACTTCCTTTGCCATGTCTGCAAAGTGGCTGACAACCAGAATTCTCCTGCATACACAGCTCAGGATTAAATGTTGAATTTCCTTTCTGATCCGATGGCTGAAATTGTTGAATCTGGCGGGAGGCTTGCAAAGAACTGTTTTGGGTCTTTGACTCTCTATTTGCTTTCGATCAACTCCCATCATCACTAAATTAAACCCTTCAGAGGTTTTGGTCCTAAATTGGTCTTGGTCTTACATTTGTTTAATTTCCCCACAGTTGGCTTGGTTAGGATTGCAGCAGGAACATCCCCAAATACCTGAAGCTTTAATGTTGCCTACCTTGTGTTGTGGCCTGCCAGCGGAGCTGACAGCAGATTCGGAAAGTGAGGAGGTTGGGGAGGAACATGGGCCAGTCCTGGAGGCTGGGGAAGGCTCGGATGAGGGCTCTGTGTCGGCGGCAGCGAGGGGGTTAAAGCTGTATGCCAGTTATCAGCTGCCTTCAGCGTCAGACATCAGTTGGGCAGACGTACCACTGGAGCCTGTTCCAAGTTGTGCATATGCACCGAGTTGCCAGACAAAGGGAACAGCTAAAGAACAGGAATCGACTTGGGAGTAAAGCCACAGGTGGACAGTGAATGGTCCCTCCCAGAGGAAATAAAAGAGGAGCGAAAGAGGAATGGAGGTTGCAGGAGACAATTAGTTTGCTTAATTGGTTCATGACTCTCCGAGACTCCTTGCCAAGTTTTGCAGACATTGGCCTGTCAGCTCTCCAAGCCAGATAAGGTCTGTGACTGTAAATCCTCCCTCGAAAGACTTTGTTGGATGTGAATGAGCAGAATTCAAAGGAAATTAATCAAAGGGTTTTTTTTGGTCGTGACAAGGAGTTTGCTTCATGCTCTTGGGAAGCCTGGGTCAGAACATCTTATTCATATAACTCCATGATGATTTCCAGGTCTCTGGGAATGTCACATCACCGCAATCCTAACCAAGCCAACTGATGGGCAATTAAAAAACCAGGACCAAAATCTTTGAAGGGTTTAGTTTACCCTTTGTCTAAAGACATGTTGTTTTCTCTTGAAATCAAGTAGAGCTTTTTCAAGAGGCAAACAGGCTTTCTGGTTTTTCCTTGAAGATTCTTCATTTCTCATCCAAGAACCTTCTTCAGTTCTCACTGGATGGTGGAGGAATGGAAGGATTTATATTCCTTGCAGACAGCTGGGCATTTCCATTCTTTCAGAGAGGCGGTGAGGCTGCTTGGAGGTTTATCTGTGTCCTCGGGGTCACCTGAATAGTGCAAATGGGTGTGGAGCAGACTTGGAATATAAATCCTTCAATTCCCCACCATCCAGTCAGAACTGAAGATGCTTCTTGAATGAGAAGTGAAATGTCTTCAGGGAATAGCAAAGTAAGTTCAGTTGCCTCTTGAAAAAGCACCTTTGAGACAAACATGACCTAGATGACTGAGAATCTCCATAGACATTTCTTTTGAAACATTCTGCATTTTGTCTATACCTGAACATTTGTTTTGAGCAGAACTGATGGGTAGTTTCTCTAACATACAAAATAGATATTATGACTTCTAAACAGATTTATTTACGCCCTGTAGACAAGGCTCACATTTTTAAATCTCAGCACATTTATCATTTATAATTTAGGATAACCCTAAGATGCAATCTTTTTTACAAATTCTGGATGAAATGCCTCACCGATATATGAATTCTTAAATCTGTATAGCCTTACTTGAAAATCAGCCTTACTGAATGCAAAGGAGAGTTGATCCGGAATAGATCTGGTTCACATTTAGCTATAAGGAAACAAAACTTCTAAGACCTACCCTGTTGCCCCAAAAATAAGACCTCCCCGGATAATAAGGCCAATCAGGCTTTTTTTTTTTTTTTTTAATTGAAAAAGTTTTATTGGTTTTACATTTTTTCTGTAGGGTGGGGTAAGGGATACAAAGAAATTTTGAGAGCATTCACGTCAAAGTCGTCGGCCCTTCCGGGACCTCAAAATACATTGATAACAATAAAAAAAAACATTTTTCATAACACTACAAAGTGAAAGCAAGTACATATACCTAAATTCTCAGTTCTATGCTGTCAGACATTTACAAAAAATCCAAATACAAATATTATGCAAAATTAATCAGAAAAATCAAGGCAAAGTTATTTTTTCGATCTAAGTCTCTTGGCAATTGTATCTTCTTTTTCTCCTCCCTGGCCCCCAGTGGGCGGGGCCGTGGCCCCCTCCGTCCCCCCTGGATCTTCCCCCAGGATAGAGGAATGTTTTTTAAGAAAGGCTTCCGCCTCAGCAACTGTTTTAATCCTCACTCTTCCTCCTTCCCAGAACACCAGCATCCCTTCAGGTGTCACCCACTTGAACCAAATCCCGTGATCAAACAATGTTTTAGACAAGAAGGAAAATTTCCTTCTTGCATCTCTAATCTTTCTTGGGATCTGCTTCAAGATAGCAACCTCTTTTTGTTGGTAGATTAATGGACTACTCTCTGCACTTTCAGGATTTCTTCTCTGGTTGACCTTCTAACAAATTTCACATGTATCTCTCTAGGTACTTCATTTATCCTGGCATATGCTGAGTTAATTCTGTAGGCTAGGTCAATGTCCCCCCTGATCTCATCCTTAGGTTTATGTAAATAGTCTGCTAAAATTGTGCTCATAAGATCAGGGAGGCATTCACCAGATTCCTCAAAAACATTCTGAAATCTCAAAAAATATGTCATTCTTTCCATATCAATCCTAGACACATGCCATATCAATCCTAGACACATTTATTTCCACAACTTCATTAGTAACATTTTTAATCTCTCCCTTAGCCCCTACCAGCCCCCCTTCCAATTCTTCGTTCTTCTGTGTGTTTTCCAGCAGTTGTTTCCGTGTATCCAATAACTCCTTCTTAAAGTTAATATTTTCTGCCCTCTGGGCCTTAATTTCTTGTACCAAAGTTTGTATACCAGATTCAAGAGAAGCCATCCTTTGTTCTAAACTTGCCAGTGCTGTTTCTTGTGCCATGATTAGTTGTTAAAATCAATGCCACTAAAATGGCGTTTTTTGGGTGGGGCTGGTGAGGCAGTTCAGGAGCCAAAAGTTCAGTCCAGGGTTGTAAAGTTGTAAAGTTCAGGAACCAAGAGAGAAACAATTTTCCAACTCAATAAGTATAATAGCGAAGGTACTCCAGAAAAGAAATCACAAATCCAAAAAGAAAAAAAAATCTTCATTAATATCCAGAGGAAGTCCAAATTGCAAAGAGACGCTGGGAATTTTCCATAAGTGAAATAGTCAGGCAGGGACAAAGAGAAGCCATCTTCCAGCCGCCCAAGCTCAGAGCCCAGAGGAGAGAGTGGTAAAATAGATTGTTTCAGCCAGACCTAGAAACATTGTTGCAAACAACCGCAGATCACTTTCCCTTGCTGCAAACAGTCAGGATTAAAGATTTCCGCTTTCTCGCCGTGAGAAGCCATTTCCGAGTGCCGCTTAAGTCCGAGGGGGGTTTTTTAGGAACAAACACCCCCCTCCCAGTCCTTTTAGCCCGGCTGACAGCAGAAAAAAAAGTTTTTAAACACTCACTCTCCCCTCGCAGCTGAAGCCTCGGGAAGCCTTCCGACTCATCCGTTTAGCCCTCTTTATGATTGCGAATGGCGCCGTCTTCCTTTGGCGAAGGGAGAACCCCCCGCAGCATGTTCTCCTTCACCTAAGCCGAGGACAAGGGTCGCTTCCCCCACCGCCGTGGGGGGGAGCGTCCCAGGCGAGCCGGCTTTACGGGAGACCCCCAAAAAAGGGGTGTCTCGCCCCCGAGGGGGGCAGAAAAAGAAACAAAACGGCGAGCGAGCGCTAGGCTCACCCGTCGCCGCTGGAGCCGGAACCGGAAGTCCCCAATCAGGCTTTTGAGTTCATGCGTTAAATAAGCCCTTCCCTGAAAGTAAGCCCCCCTGAAAATACTGCAACACAGCAGCAGCCATTTTTTTATTTTATTTTATTTTATTCAATTTATATCCCGCCCTTCTCCAAAAGGTCACCATGAGGTGACCATGCTCGCTGCCTCCTGCACCTCAAAAATAATAAGACCTCCCTGAAAATAAGACCAAGTGCTTGTTTTGGGGGTCAAAAGAAAAGAAGACCCTATCTTATTTTTGGGGAATCAATGGGATATAGCTGCGGTAAAATGAATGCACGCTATTTCTCAAAGATCCTTGAAGTTTCTAGACTCAAGACACAAAAATAATGTATTCAATATTATAGCGCTGCAATGAAAGTTTGAAAAGGTCATCTTTTCATATAGAATCCACTCTGTGTATTAATTAATTGACTTTGGGGGAAATAACAGCTAAACATTGCAATAAAACCTATAGGTTTTCACCAAGTTATTCAAAAGCTATTAAGGAAATCTTGATCAACCTGCCAGCACTCCAACTGCTTACTTTTCCTCCCCCAAAAGTTCACATATTTAGGACACAAGATTAAGCTTTTTTTTTTTGCTATTCAGAGATGCAGACTGCATGCAGATTGCCCGATGCCTTGTGCTATCATTTCTCGTGGCAGCCCCATTTTTAAGTGCTATTTGTTTTTGTTTACTCTTAAGGTAAGCTGCTCAGGAGGAATGCATAAAAAGAGGGAGCTTATCACACTTCTACTGACATAGAAATGATGTGATTTATAGACCTTGCCTTGCATCTTCTAAAACATTGCATTTACTGCCTTCCCCCCCCCCCCTCCATCCTGTGCACCAAGTTAGACATTTGACTTTAACTGCAAGTTAAGGTTAGCGTTAATGAGAATGCTGAGCTGAGCCTCCCAAAAACCCTGTGCTTTAAGAGAGGCAGAAGAGTGACTGAAATAGCAACTGAAGTTTCCCATTCTGTTCTTTCGCCTCCGTTCAGGCTGCATATGCATCAGAGAAAGAGCTATCGCAGTTGATACCGTGCGCTCACATGTGCTCACTCATACACAGAAACAAAGAATTTACATATCTCCCTCTGCCATGTTTCGAATAGAATAGAATAGTTTAGTTTAGTTATATTTTTATATCACCCTACTCCTGAAGGACTCAGGGCGGTGTACGGCCAAAATAAAACACAGATATACAAAAGTTAAAACAATTTAAAAACATATTAAATAATTTGGCCCATAATAAAAGTTAAAAACCAACAAACTCAATTAAGATTAATAAAATTTGTATTTATGCCAGCCCAGTTTGTTGAAAAAGAAAAGTTTTAAGAGCACGGCGGAAGGTGCGTAGGTCAGGGATAATCCATAACTCCAGGGGCAATTCGTTCCAGAGGACAGGTGCTCCCACGGAGAAGGCTCTCCCCCTGGGTGTAGCCAGTCGACATTGTTTAGCTGACAGCACCATGAGGAGACCCTCTCTATGGGAGCGTACTGGCCGGTGGGAGGCTCGGTGTCAGAAGGCGATCTCGTAGGTACCCGGGTCCTAAGCCATGGAGCGCTTTAAAGATAGTAACCAAAACCTTGAATCGCACCTGGAAGACCACCAGAAGCCAGTGTAGCTCGCAGAGGAGGGGTGTTACATGGGAGCGTCACGTCATCCCCATAATTACCCACGCGGCCACATTCTGGACCAGTTGGAGCGTCCGGGTGCTCTTCAAGGGGAGCCCCATGTAGAGAGCATTACAGTAGTCCAGACAGGGAGCAACAAGGTCATGAGTGACTGTGTGCAGGGCATCCCGATCCAGAAAGGGTAGAACTGGTAGAACTGGTAGATCAGGCGAACCTGATAAAAAGCCCCCCTGGTGACAGCTGTCGTATGATCTTCCAGGGACAGCCGTGCATCCAGGAGTACACCCAGGTTGCGAGCCCCTCCTGTGGGGGCTAAGGTCTCACCCCCCATAGCCAGCGATCTAACCAGCTGACTGTAACGGGATGCCGGGAACCACAGCCATTCAGTCTTGGAGGGGTTGAGCCTGAGCCTGTTCTTCCCCAACCAGATCCGCACGGCCTCCAGGCACTGGCACTGGGAATAGAATGTATTGCAATGCAGAAGAATGGTATAGAATAGAATAGAATAGAATAGAATGGAATAGAATAGAATAGAATAGAATGGAATGGAATGGAATGGAATGGAACGGAACGGCACAGCACAGCACAGCACAGCACAGAACAGAACAGAACAGAACAGAACAGAACAGAATAGAATAGAATAGAATAGAATAGAATAGAATTTTATTGGCCAAGTCTATGGTGCCTATGCTCTAAGTGCACATAAAAAGACAAGATTCTTTTTCAAGATTCATCATCATAAGGTAGAACACGTAATGATAGTCATAGGGTACAAATCAGCAATCAGGAAGCAATCAATATAAATCGTAAGGATACAAGCAACAAAGTTACAGTCCTGCAGTCATAAGTGGGAGGAGATGGGTGATAGGAACGAGGAGAAGACTAATAGTAATGCAGCCTTACTGAATAGTTTAACAGTGCTGAGGGAATTATTTGTTTAGCAGAGTGATGACATTTAGGGGGGGGGGGAAACTGTTCTTGTGTCTAGTTGCCTTGGCGTGCAGTGCTCTATAGCAGCGTTTTTCAACCACTGTGCCGTGGCACACTAGTGTGCCGTGAGATATTGTCTGGTGTGCCGTGGGAAAAATTCCAATTCCAATATCAGCTTTGTGTTCAGCCAAAAAGGCCCAGGTTTCGCACTGAATAAGTAAACAGAAATATGAACAATTATGAAATACTTTATTATTTCATAATAAAGTAATTATAAAATAATTTCTTTGTGTTTATTTGATTCCTATTCAAGAGAATTACTTTATATATAGTCAATATAGGCACAGAGTTAAAAAAATTTAACATTTTCTAATGGTGGTGGTGTGCCTCGTGATTTTTTTCATGAAAAAAGTGTGCCTTTGCACAAAAAAGGTTGAAAAACACTGCTCTATAGCATTGTTTGGAGGGTAGGAGTTGAAAAAAATTATGATTATTTATGATTATTTATGATTATGTCAACCAGCTGAAGTTCAGTACGAAATGACGTCATTAGATGTATGAAGCAACATTGGTTGCATGTGTGATCTGGTCTTCCTTCTGAGGATCTCATTCCATGCTTAATGTGGGGTTTTTTGAGACAACCCCAGTACCGATATGGGTTCCATTCACCACCACCACCCCAAATTTAGTGATGAGAAAGGAAAGGGTTTTTTTTTTTTTGCCAGTTGGTTTGATTATTCATATCGGAGCGGTGCAGTGCTTTTCTGAAATTGCTGCCATTGTTGAAAATGAAGACAGTTGATTAATTATGCATCCAGATAAATAACTCACTACAAAAGAGGAAAGAAGAGCATTTTAATAATAGATAAGTTATTAATCTGTACACTTGTCATTGGTGGAAGATGCAGAGTGCTAGGCTCACACTGAGAACAGGAGCAGGGAAAGTCGAGTGAATTTCTCACTCGGTAGTGAGAAATATTTACTAGGTGGAATTAAAATGGTGTGACTTCAGCCCTCTGGTATGTCTGATGAAGTTACCTACTGTATTTTTTGGAGTATAAGACCCTCCAAAGTATAAGATGCACCTTAGTTTTTGGGGAGGAAAATGGGGGAAAAAATTCTGCCTATCGGATATTCATTTTTATTCCCATAGCACCAGAAAAGTAAGAAAAATGGACTTTCAAGTCGCAATGCTAGAACAATGTTCATAAACTGTATGTTTGTCCAGTATGATAAACTCACCCTGATAGGAGAAGTTTAAGCTGGAGATTGGAGACAATTGGCTATCTGAGCCACGGTGGCGCAGTGGTTAGGGTGCAGTACTGCTGATCACCAGCTGCCAGCAGTTGGCAGTTCGAATCTCATCAGGCTCAAGGTTGACTCAGTCTTCCATCCTTCCGAGGTGGGTGAAATGAGGCCCCGGATTGTTGAGGGCAAGAGGCTGACTTTTTAAACCACTTAGAGAGGGCTATTAAGCACTGTGAAGCAGTATATAAGTCTAAGTCTTATTGCTATTGCTACCTCTCTCTCTCTCTCTCTCTTCTAATGTGCCTAATAACAACCTTGAAAAGATAGTTTGTCGTTGATTATCACTTTTGCAATCCAAAGAGAACTCAATGGAGGTCAATACAAGTGGTTCCTGCCCAGTGCCCAGTATGCTTGGGAATCACTTCCTACCCATTAAAAGCAAATGTCGCCAGTGGGAAGAGGCATTGCTGAATGATAGCAGTCACAATACTACAATCCAAAGCAGGGGAGGAGAAAAATGAAAAGAGTACAGTTGTAACCGTTTTGTTTTGGGATCAAGAGGAGTGTCTATTGTAGACTGATGTTGCAAACATGCATGTTCCTCTGTTTGCTTTGTGGCATAAACGCTGGGAAAGATTTTCTGCAAGAGGAAATGCAATAATCTGGCTAGCGCTGAATACTTCGGTTTGCTCTGCAGCACTTTAGTCTAAATGTAATTTTATGTTAGAGGGGTTTTTTTTTACTATTATTTTTATTATTATTATTATTCTGGCTTTCAGTGCCCTCTTCTCATCTATAAATAACCGCAGGAAGAAGATGGAATACTGCTTTTCTTAGAAGCTGAGATTTCATTAAACCGAGTGATTGGTAGCCCATTGTCATTCCTGTGAAACTAATGAAAATATTCTAGTAGGTCTCCTAGATATAGTTTAACAGCTCCAGCTTTGGAAAATGTGCATTCTAATCTATGGATGATAGATATTTTAATAATAATAATAATAAATTTTTATTTCTAACCCGCTCTCTCTCCCCAAAGGGACTCGAGGCGGGGCACAGGTAAATTAAGAACAGATAACATAGAACAAAGTACAAAATTAAAATCACATTAAATCATATCCTGCGCTAAAACAACTATAAAATACCAACTATCCTAAAAAAAACCTTAAACTAAAAACCCCATAGAAGAGAGACTACCCTAGGCCGGCCAAGCAGAAAAGATGCGTTTTTAATTTTAGACGGAAGGAGCGGAAGTCCGTGGTCATTCGGGGGGAACGTCGTTCCAGAGGGCTGGGCCTGCCACAGAGAGAGCTCTTCCCCTGGGGGTCGCCCGCTGACAAAGTCTAGTGGACGGCACCCAGAGAAGTCCCTCTCTGTGGGAGCGAATCGGCCGTGAGGATGTATGAGGCAGGATCCGATCCCGCAGATAGCTAGGTCCCGAGCCATGGAGCGCTTTAAAGATGATGACTAATATCTTGAAGCACACCTTTACTTTTCATTTATCTCTCTCTCTGTCTCTGTCTCTCTCTGTCTCTCTCTCTCTCTGTCTCTCTCTGTCTCTCTCTGTCTCTGTCTCTCTGTCTCTCTGTCTCTCTCTCTCTCTGTCTCTCTGTCTCTCTGTCTCTCTCTCTCTCTCTGTCTCTCTCTCTCTCTCTCTCTGTCTCTGTGGGTGTGTGTTTCCTCCCCACCTCTTCGTGCAATAGTCAGGAGGCTACATTTTTTAATGCCTGTACTATCGCATTGGCCATTTTCACAACACAACTAATTGGGTCAATGGAAGAGGAGGTTAAATGTGTGTCTTTAACTGACCCAGTAAACTGATTCCCAATAGCCTGTTGTTGCCTGGAATTTTAGCCAGTCCATTTTCTTGTGGACATTATTAAAACCAGCCAGTTGACCTGTTTTGTAAAGTAGGAACGAGTTGGAGAGAAGGATCAGCTGAAAAACCATTCTATCCAGTACAGTGTTTTATTATCAAGATATAGAATATAGAATAACAGAGTGGGAAGGGACCTTGGAGGTCTTCTAGTCCAACCCCCCTGCTTAGGCAGGAAACCCTACACCTCTTCAGACAAATGGATATCCAAATCTTAAAAACTTCCAGTTTTGGAGCATTCACAACTTCTGGAGACAAATTTTTCCACTGATTAATTAATTATCAGAACACTGCTATCATGTCTCCCCTAGACCTTTTCATTAAACTAGACATACCCAGTTTCTGCAACCATTCTTCATAGGTTTTATCCTCCAGTCTCCTAATCCCTTTTGTTGTTCTTCTCTGCACTCTTTCTAGAGTCTCCACATCTTTTTAAATCGTGGCGACCAAAACTGCAGTTTTGGGCGCCATGATGTAAAAGCAGTATTCCAAGTGTGGCCTTACCAAGGCTTTATAAAGTGGTATTAACACTTCACATGATCTTGATTCTGTCCCTCTGTTTATGTAGCCTAGAACTGTGATGGCTTTTTAAAAAATGCAAAATACAAATTTCAGTCGAATGGGCTTTAGCAGCTAAACCAGTGGTGGGTTCCAGCCGATAGGGTAGGGGCATACTGGTAGTAGCTGGGAGCAGTGACCACGATACCAGTACGGTGGCTCATTTGGACCACCTTCCTGCCCCATTCCATACCTGTTTTTAAGGCAACCAGCAAATTGTGCATGTGGGCACAGCGTGTGGTGCTTGTGCAACCTCCGACAAGCAGCTGGGTGTCGCAGGGGTGGTGAAGTGCACATACTTGTGCAACGCACATGCACGACCAGGACGCCTGGCCCTGTGTGCAGCATACCAGTAGCGACAGGGAGAGTAACCCACCACTGAGCTAAATCATATGATAAAGAGTGGTGGGAACTGGGAATGTCTGATCTAACAAAGAGAAGGTCTAAGTGTGACGGAATGCCAGTCACCCAATATTTGAGAGGCTGTCACAGAGAAGAAGGGGGCAACCTATTCTACAAAGGCCTGGAGAGCTGGACAAAAATGGAAACTTATCAGGGTGATGGCCAACCTAGGATTAAGGAGACATTTCCTGACAGTAAGAACAATTAATCAGCGGAAGGGCTTGTCTCTAGAAGTTCTTCAGTTCTCTAGTGCTCCATCACTGGAGGTAGTTAAGAAGAAATTGGACAGCCATTTGTCTGGAATTGTATAGTGGGTCCTTCTTGAGCAGGGGGCTATACTAGAAGACTTCCAAGGTTATTCTGTTATTCTGTATTCTACTGCTACCTGCTTGGCTAATTGAGAAATATTTAATGAGTCCATAAAGCATTTTCTTGGAGACTTCATGAACAATCTGGATGGGCACCCATAACATAGATCTGTGATTGTATGGTTAGGTGCTGATTGTTGTTGGAACAAAGCCATTGGCTGCGTCTAACGGTTATTAATCATGACAACTGGACCAATTTTTGTTCATCTGATTTGTTTCATTGCTCATTCTATCAATTTCATCAGTTAAAAAAAATAGTTAGGCAGCGAGTCAGAAAGTCATTGGTATGTACTAACTCTTGCCACACCAATTTCAGGGGTTTCTCCCTAAATGTGTTGTAATACGTCGATGTAGACTCAATCATCCAGGCTAAAGGAGTCTACCTGTTGAATCATGTCAACTGGACCAACCTTTGTTCATCTTCTGTTGGCTGCACCAACTCAGCTTCTCACTATTTTCTAGTTTTTCAGAGTATTTATTTATTTTATTTTATTTTATTCAATTTATATCCCGCCCTTCTCCAAAAGGACCCAGGGCGGCGCACAGGAATTTAAAAACAACATACAAAAATAATACAAAACATATAAATTTAAAAATCTATTAAATAGCAAAAACCTGTGCTAAAACCAATTAAAATCCCCCAATTAAAACTATCTAAAATTAGTCACAGCGGAGGCTATGTTAGGCCGGCTTGATGAAATAAGTGTGTTTTTAAACACTGGCGGAAGAGGCGGAGGTCGGTGATAGTGCGGAGTTCATGGGGTTGGTCCTTCCACAGGGTAGGGCCCGCCACAGAGAAGGCCCTTCCCCTGGGTGTCGCCAGCCGGCATTGCCCGGCCGATGGCACCCAGAGAAGGCCCTCTCTGTGGGAGCGTATCGGTCTAAGGGATGTTTGGGGCAGGAGACGGTCTCGCATATAACTAGGTCCCGAGCCATGTATAACATGAACTGTCAGACGTGTGTGTCTGTGTGTCTATACATACATACATACATACATACATACATACATACATACATGTATCTTCCATGACAGAAGAAGACCAACAGTGAGGGAATTAAGCTCTCGTTCGTGGCTAATGATTTAGAAGAGGTACACTGAACAAAGAAAACACAAACTCTGGATCCCAAGATACTTCCTTATTAAGCAATGTATCACCTTTAGATGATCAGTTTTCACACAACCCTCTAATATTTTTTTTCTCATTTTACAAGGTTTGGATCAGTGGTGGGATTCAGTCAGTTTGCACCTATTCGGGAGAATCGGTTGTTAACTTTCTAAGCAGTTCCGAGAACCGGTTGTTGGAAGAAATCTCCTTTTGTTTTTTGCCACTTTCCAGGGCTAATCCTGTAAGGAAGGCAGGAAGGAAACATGCTGGTGTTGTTTCTAGCCTCATCTTGATTGCCCTGCTTACAGAAACAGCCTCTCCAGTTAACCCTTATTACATTGTAATAACTAAGGCAAAACGTTGAGTTGGCCACGCCCACACAGTCACATGATCACTGAGCTATGCCTACCCAGCTGGTCATTAGAGCAGAGAACCAGTTGTTAAATTATTTGAATCCCACCCCTGATTTAAATGCTACCTAATTATATTTCTGTGCACCTGTTGCATCCAAATCTGGTCTGCAGAACCCCCGATGATCACTAGGTGGTAACAAAAAGAAAAGAAACAATTTATTTTTGCCTTTTTGCTATGAGGGATGTGTGTGTGTGTGTGTGTGTGTGTGTGTGTGGTTGTGGATTCCAACTGCTAAAACAGACAGCCAAAGGCACTTCCAAATTTCTGCAGAAAAAAAAAGAATTTTATCTATAGGAATTTACCAGGAGCCCTTCCTGTGCAGCAACCCTATAAAAGGTCCTCCAGAGAGAGAGAGAGAGAGATACGAAGAATCCTCTTTCTTTCACAGTAGGGATTTCTCAAAAACAAAAACAAAAAAATAGACCTCAACAGGACTTCTCGCTGCAAAAAATCTCACAGGTTTCTTTATTCTATTCTATCAGTGGTCCACATTTGTTAGAATTTATGCTTGTGTCCTGATCCAACTATCTCAGGTTCTCAAAGTAGATTAAAGCTTCTTCTTTTCCCTCCCTATCAGATGGATCTTCAGCTTAAAACCTGGATGAATGGATAGATGGATAGATAGCTAGACAGACAGACAGACAGACAGACAGACAGACAGACAGACAGACAGACAGACAGACACAGACACAGACACAGACAGACAGACAGACAGACAGAAGTAGATGTAGATGTAGATGTATAGGTAGATAGGTAGATAGGTAGGTAGGTAGATAGGTAGATAGGTAGATAGGTAGAAGTAGAACAGAGGTGGGTTCCTGTCAGTTCTAACCTCTTCTATAGAAGAGGTTTCACAAATCTCCAGTGCTGTTTAGAACTGGTTCTAGCTCTCTCCCCCCGCCCATCTGCGCTTCATCAAAAGGAAGAGCGAGAGGAGGAATTCTGGGAGTGGAAGTCCACAAGTCTTAGAGCTGTCAAGTTTGAACACTCCTGGGTTGTTTTTTTTTAAGGGTTAGGGGTGCAAGGGTCTTGTAACTTGACAGCTTGAAGACTTGCGTGCTTCAAATGCCAGAGTTTCTGAGCCAACATTTTGGTTTCTAAGCAAGAGCATTGTTAATTGAGTTTCACCACATTTTACAAGTTGGTCACACCCACCCAGTCACAGGACTGCCAAGCCACTCCCAACCAGTCACATGGCTGGCAAGCCACTCCCAAAAATCAGGCCACACCTACAGAAGAGGTTCTAAAAAAATTTGAAACCCACCACTGAAGTAGAAGTAGATGTATGTATGTATGTATGTATGTATGTATGTATGTATGTATGTATGTATGTATGCATGGATGGATGATAGATAGATAGATAGATAGATAGATAGATAGATAGATAGATAGATAGATAGATAGATAGATAGATAGATAGATAGATGGATAGATGATAGATGGAGAGATAGATAGATGGAGAGATAGATAGATAGATAGATAGATAGATAGATAGATAGATAGATAGATAGATAGATAGATAGATAGATAGATAGATAGATAGATATAGGCTAATAGCTACTTACAGGCATTTTGCTTTCTGCCACTCTGTATGAGATGCCAGTTTTACGGGCTTGTAAACAGGACAAACCAAGATTAGAAATCACTCACAATATCTTTTACAACATGCCCTTGTTTTCCAAGAGCAACTTCTGTTTTTGAGACAGGTTTACACCAAAAGAGGCAGAGCAGGTGCCAGGAGAAATTTCATAGCTTGAGTTACCTGTGAATAAAAGAGCGTGTGTTGAAGATTCCCAGACTCTTGGCGAACGGTGAATTTCTGAGTGGTTGGAAAACAGACCCACTGGTAAATAATTCCGTGCTTTTGCCTGATAAAGCTGGGACTCTGTACTCATGTGAAATTCATCATTGGTATCACTTCAGCGGTAAAAACCCTCTCAAAATTGCCTTGACCAACATTTTGTTGAGAGTAGACTGTTGCGAAATTTCTTTTAATCTGAACAGGTATTTAAAAACTTTTTTTAAAAAATGGACTCCACTTTGGAGGAAACTTCTACAGACATTTCCATAATCATATTAAAATTCTGAAAACTTGTCCATAAAAATTTATCTATCTATCTATCTATCTATCTATCTATCTATCTATCTATCTATCTATCTATCTATCTATCTATCTATCTATCTATCTATCTATCTATCCATCCATCTATCCATCCATCCATCCATCCATCCATCTATCATCTCTCTCTCTTTCTTTCTCTGCCTATAACATCTTTTTGTCTATAACATCTCTCTCTCTCTCTTGCTCTCATCTCTCTCTCTTTCTCTCTGTCTCTGTCTCTGTCTCTCTCTCTCTCTCTGTCTCTCTCTCTCTCTCTCTCTCTCTCTCGCATCTATTTAGCCATCTATCTATCTATCTATCTATCTATCTATCTATCTATCTATCTATCTATCTATCTATCTATCTATCTATCATCTATCTATTTATCATTTCTCTCTCTCTCTTTCTCTGTCTGTAACATCTATCTGTCTTTCTGTCTGTCTATCATCTATCTGTCTATAACATCTATCTATCTATCTATCTATCTATCTATCTATCTATCTATCTATCTATCTATCTATCTATCTATCTATCCATCATTTCTCTCTCTCTTTCTCTCTCTGTCTGTAACATCTATCTCTGTCTTTCTGTCCGTCTATCATCTATCTGTCTATAACATCTCTCTCTTGCACTCTCCATCCATCCATCTATCCATCTGTAATTTATCTATCTATCTATCTATCTATCTATCTATCTATCTATCTATCTATCTATCTATCTATCTATCCATTCCCCCCTTTCTTTCTTTCTTTCTTTCTTTCTTTCTTTCTTTCTTTTTTTTTTAACTTTACCAGATTCAATAGGAGAACTAAGATTCTACTGGCAGCTATTTATTATTTTTCCATCCAGACTCATTGAAAGTTGTGGGTTTAATGAATTACTATTAAATTATTAAAGTATTAGTTTAATAACCAGGTTTGTAAAAAAAAAAATCTCATCATCCAATGAAATTGTGTGGAAAGTTGCCGTTATAAGAACTGAACTCAGAATATTGCACGGTTAAGAGGTGGGGGAAAATGTCTGCCTGGGGAAACATTCTTAAATCCCCATCTTGCAATGAAATAAATTCAGTTTAGGGATTTCCCCCTCCCCTCCATCCCACAAAAGCTCTGCTGTTCCAAGTTGAAGTTTTCCTGAGGCATCAAAAAAGTTGTTGCTGAGAAGGAGGGAGAGAGGAGGAAGTGAATTGATTCCCACTACAAAGGGCTTCACCACTAAAGGCTAAAAGAAAATTAAATGTAGGCTCTTAAATCATAAGGTGAAAGCAGTTTGCTCTGGGAATGGAGGTGGAAAACGTTCAACCCCCCTTCCTTCCCACGTCTAACTTGTACAGTATCTCTGCCATTTGTGAAACTACGAAAAAGGAAGCAACATCTAATCCAAGGTGTAAGTTGAGGAGTAAATGTATCTATTGTTACAGCATTTGCACCAAATATAGTACATTGTCCATTTTGCTATTCCCTTCATGGTAGCCCCCAGTTGGCATCCAACTCTATAATTAGGTTAGTCTGTTGCTCCAAACTATGAGGCCGAACCTTTGTTTCCTTGGAAATTTTCCCACTGATTGAAAATACCAGGCTTTCTATTTTTGGTGGGGGGTTTTTTGTATTCATGAATGCAAAAAAATCCACAGCTTTTACATTCTGGACTTAGCATGACTTGCACATAACAGTAATCAAACTCTTTGTCCTGATACGTGCAAGGCTGTATCTCAGCAAACCTTTGGGTGGGAAGAGCATTTTTTTCTCTAAGGAAAAAAAGAAACGATTCATCGTGTGAAAGCTCAGCTTTGTTAGAATCCCCATATCCAGGAGAAGGTCACAGCGTTTGTAGGGGTTAGAGGAGAAGGAGTTTATGGCAGTGAAAAGATTTGTGGAGGTGTTGTTTATTTTGTGGGAAGAGGGTGAGGAAGTAAGCACGAGCGACTGAAAAGAGCCTTGGTTCTTTCTTCCTTAATGTGGGGGTTGATGAGTTACATCAATGTTCTTGGAAGCTTTTTGATTCTCAGTTGCTTTGGACTTCCAGAAACGGATCCATTCCAGAATCAGCCCCATTCCAACCTGATCTAATGTTCCTCCTCAGGAGCTAAAGTGATCTATTTGAAGCTCAAGTGTAACATACTTCAGACTACACTGTAACTTGTAGGTGGATATCAAAATGCAGCTTCTTGGCTCATGGGCTTCAGTGACCACAAAGTTCTCTAGATGGTAGCAACTTGAAAGATTGTCTTCTTCTTCTTCTTCTTCTTCTTCTTCTTCTTCTTCTTCTTCTTCTTCTTCTTCTTCTTCTTCTTCTTCTTCTTCTTCTTCTTCTTCTTCTTCTTCTTCTTCTTCTTCTTCTTCTTCTTCTTCTCCTTCTCCTCCTCCTCCTCCTCCTCCTTTTTCTTCTTCTTCTCCTCTTTTTTCTTTTTCTTGTCCTGCTCCTTTCCCTTCTTCTCTTTCTTCTTCTCCTTCTCCTTCTCCTCCTGCTCCTTTTCCTTCTTTTTCTCCTCCTGCTCCTTTTCCTTTTCCTTCCCTTTCTCCCCCCCTCCTCCTCCTCCAAGTGTGTATATTTGCATCTGCATAGCAGGAGAGATGTTCTTGTTGGTGTTGCTTCTGCTGCAAGATTATGGGAGCTTTTGGCAGGATAGAAATGTTATTTCTTCTTTTCAGCCTGGCTCAGCTACAAGGATGAAATACAATTGCAGATCATCTTCAATTTGTTTTTGACGAACTGGGGAACAGAAGCAGAGATGGCTTACAAGTGCTCTGAGATGACTTCTCCTCTCATCCATGTCTTGAGTGAGCTTATCGGTGCAGCTCCAATGTGCATTGCTTCTGAAGGACAAGTGAAGGTGCTTATCTGAAGCAAATATTCCATATGGCTAGAAGGTTGTGTGTGCACTGCTTTGAGTAGTTGATGGAGAAGGGAAGTAAAAGCTTCTTCTCTTTCTTATCCTTGACCTTGGGTATGTTTATTCATTTTTAATAAGCAATAAGAAAGGTAGCTTTATAGCAGAAAAAAATGAATTTTGTTTCCAAACCCTTCAGAGAAGATAGTACTTCTACCAAATTTCTCTTCTTCCACAACTGAAAATGTATCTGTGTGTGTATGTATATGTATGTACACACACACAAACACACACAGATACAGGTAAAGGTTCCCCTCACACATATATGCTAGTTATTCCCAACTCTAGGGGGTGGAGCTCATCTCTGTTTGAAAGCGGAAGAGCCAATGCTGTCCGAAGATGTCTCTGTGGTCATGTGGCCGACATGACTAAATGTCAAAGTTGCACAGAACGCTGTTACCTTCTCTCTAAAGTGGTCCCTATTTTTCTCCTTCCATTTTTATGTGATTTTGAACTGCTAGGTCGGCAGAAGTTGGGACAAGTTACAAGAGCTCACTCTGTTATGTGGCACTAGGGATTCGAACTGCCGAACTGCTGACCTTTCTGATTGACAAGTTCAGCATCTTAGCCACTGAGGCACTACGTCCGTTGTACATACACATATACATATAGATAGATGATAGATGGAGAGATAGATAGATAGATAGATAGATAGATAGATAGATAGATAGATGGATGGATGGATGGATGGATGGATGGATGGATGGATGGATGGATGGACGGACGGACGGACGGACAGACAGACAGACAGACAGAGAGTATTGTGGCTTCAGTTAATATGCATCAAGAACCTTAGAAGGTTTATTGATTAACACTGCATTTTGCAATTCCCTTAATGCTGATGACCTTTTTAAATAATAAGAGACATGTTTTTTATAGTCAGAAATGACAGACTTGGATCCAGAGGAGCAAGATGAGGTGTTATTCACAGAACAGAGACTTTCTTAGTACTTTTTCTCCAAAAATCCCTTAGCCCATTCTTCAAATGTTCTTCTCTGAAGATCAGGTGACTTTATGCATTGTAGTCATGTAGTAGAGTTTAAAGTGGGGAGAATTCTGCATACTTTAATGATTCTTGAAAAAACAAGAAGAAGAAGAGGAAGAAGGAGAAGGAGAAACTTGTCATGTTGAACTAGGAGGACATTTTCTCAGTGCCTTTTTCCCCCCGGACCTAAGTCCACAAACTTCAGTGAGCTGGAAAAATCTGCAGAGAGATAGAACCATGCAGAGAGTCAAAGAAAGACTTCTTTCATTATCTGCAGAGTAATTCCAAAGTTATAGACAGTGCTGACTCCTGGAGTTTTTTGCAGGTAGGGGAGAAATGTGGATTGTAATATAGTCCCTCTTTCATTTCTACACACTTTCCCACCCTCCATTCTTTATGGTTACAATTCTTTAAGCTATCAGTCTGAATTTCTACAATATGCTTGCATATAGTGTGCAATCTGGGGAAAGAGAGAGAGAGAGAGAAAAAAAGAAAAGAGAGAGAGAGAAAGAAAGAGAGAGAGAGACTAGTATCTCAAAACCCATAGATGATATTTGAAGTATTGGTGTTCCCATTGTGAAAAGACAGCAAAACATTTATGAGAGAGAGAGAGAATGGAGAGAGAGAGAAAGGAGAGAGAGAGAGAAAGGAGGGAGAGAGAAAGAAAGGAGAGAGAAAAAGGAGAGAGAGAGAGAAAGAAGAGAGAGAGAACGGAGAGAAAGAGAAAGGAGATAAAGGAGAGGGAGATAAAGGAGAGAGGGAGAGAAAGGAGAGAGGGAGAGAAAGGAGAGAGGGGGAGAAAGGAGAGAGAAAGAAGAGAAAGGAGAAAGAGAGAGAAAAGAGGGAGACAGAAAGGAGAGAGAGAGAAAGGAGAGAGACGAGAGAAGAGAAGAGAAGAGAAGAGAGAGAGAGAGAGAGAGAGAGAGAGAGAGAGAGAGAGAGAGAGAGAGAGAGAGAGAGAGAGAGAGAGAGAGAGAGAGAGAGAGAGAGAGAGTTTTCTGCTTCTCCAAATTTGAAAATGTTGTTATAGCAGTAACTCTTCAAATGAATACCTCCTTGGTGGCAGCTCGCTTTTCTTCTCCTCTGAAGATGAATTGGGACTATCACAAGTCCCAAAGTTCCAACTCGCATGACTTTGCAGGGCTATGCTGTTCTCTCGTTCAATAGCATTCTCTGTTCATACTGGCTCTTTTATAGGACCTGTATTAAATAGGGAAAAGGGAGAGAGAGGGAAAACAATTACTGTAGTTAATTTCCACTTGTTGCTAAGGGCTACTGTGCATATACAGTACAGCCACATCTATTTGAGTGAGAGGTCTACTTCATTTCAGAATGAATCGTACATACAGCCTCTTCTCAAGATTTTTATTTTAATGAGAGGCTAACAGTTGCTATTAAGCTCTTGAAATTGTTAACTCTACCGCTGATAAAGGTGTATAGCCCTTTCATTTCACGGGCCACCATGGGAAGGAAGTCATTCCCTGTTGAATTAGGAATTAAAAACCATCCTCGTCTTTCTGATGTTCTCCTATCTAAGGCTCTACAAATGGGATGGACTCAGTGGTAAAATTCCATTTTTTTTACTACGGGTTCTTGGTGGGCATGGCATTGTGTGGCTTGGTGGGCGTGGCTTGGTGGACATGGCAGGGGAGGGATGCTGCAAAATCCCCATTCCTTCCCGATCAGCTGGGACTCGGAAGGCAGAGAATAGATGGGGGCAGGGCCAGCCAGAGGTAGTACTTACCGGTTCTTTGAACTACTCAAAATTTCTACTACTGGTTCTCCAGAACATGTCAGAACCTGCTGGATTTCAACCCTGGATGGTCTAAATTCTGTCAGCATCAGTTAATGTCAACATGTTAGTAAATTGTCCCATCAGCAAAGATGCCAGAGTTGGAGGGATATAATAGATTTGAAGATTGATGATGATGATGGTGGTGGTGGTGGTGATGGTGAATAATACAACCTTGCTTCTGGGATGTTGGAAAGCCACAAGATAGAAGAGCACCAGAAAGATAGGAGTTATTTTTATATCCATATCAAATTGCGTCAAATCATTGTTGTGGTTGAAATTTATGTCATGTTCTCAGATCCATACATTCAGAGGTAACTTACAGGTTAGTATTTATGTAGAATAGAGTATAATAAGAGAGTTGGAAGGGACCTTGAAGGTCTTTTAGTCCAACCCCCTCATCAGGCAGGAAACCCTATACCATTGTGGTAAGGAAATGTCCTTCTGGGTTTGGCTCCAAGTGGGGAAGAAGACACTGGAGACATGGAGTCTGCTTGGAAAGATGGTTTAATGGTGGACAGGACCACATGGCTGGAGTCCTGAACAGAAAAGGTGCTCACATGCTTCAATGTTGGTGGACAGGAAGAGAAGGGCTGAGCAAGGGGCTTGCAGGGCTTTTTATCAACTGTTTGGCCCCACCTATCGGTTTCTTGTTCCTGTGTAAGAAGTGTACTCTGATTGGTTGCCAGGCTCCCATGGGCTGAGTCCAGGTTTGGTAAGGCAAGTCTTACCTTAATCCCATGACTCTGGAGCTGAAGGGGAAAAGTCTTTATTATGTAAAGAGGACTAGCCCAGGCTGCTTAATGGCCCATTGACAAAGGGGGTGGGGGCCGGAGGCTGCAGGAGATAAAACATGTTTCTTCCTTTTCACATCTAGGGAAATATAATATTCTGCCTTTTCAATATTTCCTAGGGCATTTCATTTTTCTGGGAAGAGATGGGTGATAACTTCCCACACCATTTCAGACAAATGGTTGCCCAATCTCTTCTTAAAAGCTTCCAGCGTTGGAGAATTCACAACCTCTGGAGGCAAGTTGTTCCACTGATTAATTGTTCTAACAGTCAGAAAAATTCACCTTAGTTCTAGGTTGCTGCTCTCGTTGATCAGTTTCCACCCATTGCTTCTTGTCCTGCCTTCAGGTGCTTTGGAGAATAGCTTAACTCCCTCTTCTTTGAGGCAGCCCCTGAGATATTGGAACACTGCTATCATGTCACTTCTTAGTCCTTCTCTTCATCAAACTAGACATACCCAGTTCCTGCAACCATTGTATGTCATGTACATTCATTTGGGAGAAAAGATAACCATCATTTATTAATGCTTTCTTGCCACCTGGGCAGGTCACACTAATCAAAAGAAATCAATTAAAACGAAAGCGATGCAAATTTGAAAAGTTGTCTAGAATGGCAGGCCATGGATTCAAAAGAAAGACAACACCCTCCATATTCAAACAGAGAAGTAGCTCTTCTGCACGAGCCCCACTCACAGGAATTTATTTATTTATTTCTTTATTTATTTTATTAAATTTATACCCCGCCCTTCTCCTTGTTAGGACCCAGGGCAGCGCACAGGCATTATTTAAAAGACACAAAATACAATAAATATCACTTAAAATGTATTAAATTAACAGACCCGTGCTAAAACCCCAATATTAAAACCCATTACCAAATTATAAATTTTCTTAAAAAGTCAGAAACGGGGGGGCCTATCCTGGGCCGGCTTGTTGGAATAAATACGTCTTAAGACGTTGGCGGAAGAGGCGGAGGTCCGAGATAGTACGAAGGTCGGGGGGTAGGTCGTTCCAGAGGGCCGGGCCTGCCACAGAGAAGGCCCTTCCCCTGGGTGTCGCCAACCGGTATTGCCCCGCCGACGGCACCCGGAGAAGGCCCTCTCTGTGGGAGCGGATCGGACGAAGGGATGTATGGGGCAGGAGGCGGTCTCGTATATAGCTAGGCCCCGAGCCATGGAGCGATTTAAAGATGGTCGTCAATACCTTGAAGCGCACTCGAAAGGCCACAGGCAGCCAGTGCAGCTCGCGCAGGAGAGGTGTTACGTGGGTTTGCCTTGAGGCACCCATAATCACCCGCGTGGCCGCATTCTGTACTAACTGTAGCCTTCGAGTGCACCTCAGACACTTTGAAGAAGGAAAAAAAAACCCCTACTTGCTGAGCTGTGTTCTTTCTCTGTATTTCTTCAAAGAAAATGAGTTTCATTTTCAGCCATTTGAATTCCCGTGAACAGATTAGACCATTAGGCTTATCCTCTGAAGAACAAAAGGAATGTGGTGTTGATCTGACAGGACCCTGGCTGGCAGCAGCTAACTAAATTGGAGATTTGCAATTTGGAGACAGAAATCATATTTAAAGTCAAAACCTTCTGTTACTTCTGACACTGATCCAGCATAATGGCATCGGAATTGAATGAGGATTAAACAGATGACCTATGAAAGACAGTTAGGGGTTGATTATTGCTGCTATGCTGGTTGCGGAGAATGAGAGACAAACTAGGCAAATTGATATCTTTTATTAAGCCAACATCTGGCATAGTAATACACACAGAATTTACTCTGCCGACTATCACACGGAGTGGAGCAACACAGCTCATCCCTTATTTTGCTGACAAAGAATAGACAACAGAATAATTCCAGGTTTCCCGAAGTGGGTTCCCCCAAGCAGCAATGAATTTGTGAAACCATTCCTTTCTTTTGCTAGCCTGTTAGAAATAAAGAAGTAAAGCATCACAGGATGACTGGAAGCCGGCATCTTCAAAGCAAAGCCTCATCACCCACACGTCCTACCCCCAGCATTAGTATTTCCCGTATTAATTTCCAATTAGTATTATACTACTACATGGACATCGTCGGTATTCTTAGTAAATTAAAATGGCAAGCCTGCAGCCCTCGTGCTTTGGAATTATTTTTGTTCCAAAGCCATCTGCCGACTGCTAAGTTGAGCGTTTGGAAGTGGTGATGGCTGCCGTAGCCGCCATTTTGTCACTATGCAAGCCTTCTCCATTCAGCAGCCATTTTCTGATTCGTCCTTCTCAAATGTTGTGGCAATAAAAGTGTGGAGCCCTGATTCGTGATATTGATCGGGAGATATTTTCTGCCATTCTCAGTTTAAGTGACAATCGAGTTATAGAGAAACAGAATCAGTTAAGAGAACCCCAACCCCAAGGCCGCAACCACTATTGGGCTGTGGCCTATTTCAGAAGCAGGCCATGTGAGAAGTGAACAGCCACAAAGATTGAGTTAGGAAGTGCGGTTTTTAGCCCCTTTGAAAGAAAATGCAAAAATAGAACTACACTGATGGGTATTTCTTGAATGAAATCACATGATAGTATAAATAACATTCTTTAATGTTAGCTAAAGTCTGTGTCAGGTTTCCAAATAGCATTCAAAAGTAAATCAGAGTCCAAGGCAAAGTATTGCTCAAAGTTCCAATTTATTAAGAGAGACATGTTGGCACATCTGGAAAAACCTGAATCTGAAAGCTATCCGCTTTTGCCCACCCATCTTGCCCCCACACCCACATGGTCCAATCTTCTAATCCATCACATTGTCTAATCTCCCACTGCCATGCTGGCAGTTCCACCCATCCAGTTCTGGTCAGGTGCAGAGACACAAAGACAAAGGATTACCTTGGCTTTCTAGAAAGAATGTTGCTATGGCTACATAGCATCTGACTCAATACAATCCCCCATCCCATTTTTCCACAATAGAAAAAGGCATAGTAGAATACTAGAAAGTGTGGCAGGCCAAACTATTCTCCAAGGTACCTGGGGGCAGGACAAGAAGCAATGGGTGTAAACTAATCAAGGAGAGAAGCAACTTAGAACTAAGGAGAAATTTCCTGACAGTTAGAACAATTAACCTCTGGAACAGCTTGCCTCCAGAAGTTGTGAATGCCCCAACCCTGGAAGTCTTTAAAAAGATGTTAGATAGTCATTTGTCTGAAATGGTATAAGGTTCCTGCCCACGCAGGGGGTTGGACTAGAAGACCTACAAGGTCCCTTCCAACTCTGCTATTGTATTGTATTGTAAAGATCCAAAAGAAAAGATGGCAGCAGGCCTAACAGTTTGAATTAAATCACATGACGAAAGTTTGAATTAAATCACATAACGAAAGTTTGAATTAAATCACATGATACTACAACATCCCTTAATGTTCTTTAACTAAACGTGCTTTAATATAATGTTCAACATTTTCTTAATTAATTCATTGAATTAATTGTGTGGGTGTTTGATTGAATGTCAGTGCTGATGATTTGGGGTTCTTTTTGAATGTAATTCCAAAGATTGGGAAGGGAGTTTAATTTGAAAACTGGTAAAGCCTCCTGGAAATTGGAAATATGTATTGAAATATTCAACACCCAATATAGATTGATATAGAATGGAATCTATTTCTAGCATTGTGCCTAAAGCTGCATGTATAAAAAGAAAGAGGAATATTATAAACATTTCATTCCCCTTTTCCCCATTTCTGTTTTGAAGCTACATAACTGTCATTAAGGTTAAACATCCCAAATTCCCAAGATAGAATAGTTTAAAAAAAAATGACCGGCAAGAGAATAACGTTGGTTATTATATAGTTCATGGTACACAAAGTTGATTCAGCTCAGATTATGTCATTAGAAATGAAAAATGGAACACAGAGGTGGGCTTAGTTTTGAATACGATGGTGAGAAAAATCAAATCTGCATCGCCAGAGCCTTATTTCCATCTTTGCAAACAACTGTAACTAGGACGTGTTGCCCATGCATGCAAATAAATACTTACGGTACAATCTCAGACATATCGCCCTTTTTCAAAACCCATTTTCCCAAGAAGCATATGAAATAAGATAAAATTGATTCAATGCTATCAATATTAAAATAAAAGGGGGGAATACAATAAAGAACAGGTAGGCCCAGAAAACCTGAAGCAATCCATTTATCGTGGCCCGCCATTCTAACTAAAACATAAACAAAACACACACAGAAGGCTGGGAAAAGGTGATTTAAGCTTTTCTCTTCGTTAAAAACACTGTGCTTGGGGAAAAAAATGTTATGAGGAAAAAAATATGAGAAGGAACCAGATCCTAGCCTTCGTCCGATTCGCTCCCACAGAGAGGGACTTCTCTGGGTGCCGTCCACCAGGCAGTGCCGGCTGGCGACGCCCAAGGGAAGGGCCTTCTCTGTGGCGGGCCCAACCTTCTGGAATGACCTACACCCTGAACTTAGAACTATCACGGACCTCCGCTCCTTCCGCAAACATCTGAAGACAGACTTCTTCCATCTTGCCGGCTTGGCCTAATCCCCACAATCAAGTTTATAGACTGAACCCTAAATTGTTTTAATTGGATTTTAATGGGTAAGGGTTTTAAGGATTTTAGCACAGGGTATTGTATTTAATTGGTTTTTTAGTATTTATTATTGTCGTTTTATATTTCTATTTTAATTTCCTGTGCATCGCCCTGGGTCCCTTTGGGGAGAGAGGCGCGGTGATACAAATTTAATAAAATGAAAAAATGAAAATGAAATGGTAGAAGACTACATCAAAAGTTTTCTGTCTTTGTAAATTTTCCACACTTGGTGTAGAAATAACTATGGCCTCCAGACCAGTGTAGGACAACCATTTAAATAGGAGCCAGCCATGTGCAGCAGTTGCCAAAAAAATCCAACACAGTTCTAGGCTGCATAAACAGAGGGATAGAATCAAGATCAAGTGAAGTGTTACTACCACTTTACAATGCCTTGGTAAGGCCACAGTTGGAATGCTACGTTCAGTTTTGGTCGCCATGATGTAGAAAAGATGTGGAGACTCTAGAAAGAGTGAAGAGAAGAACAACAAAGATGGTTAGGGGACTGGAGGCTAAAACATAGGAAGAATGGTTGCAGGAACTGTCTATGTCTAGTTTAATGAAAAGAAGGACTAGGGGAGAAATGACAGCCGTCTTTCAGTATCTCAGGGGTTGCAACAAAAAAGAGGGAGTCAAGCTATTCTCCAAAGCACCTGAGGGCAGAACAAGAAGCAACGGGTGGAAACTAATCAAGGAGAGAAGCAACTTAGAACTGAGGAGAAATTTCCTGACAGTTAGAACAATGAATTAGTGGAACAACTTGCCTCCAGAAGTTGTGGATGCTCTAACACTGGATGTTTTTAAGAAGATGATGGATATCCATTTGTCTGAAGAGATGTAGGGTTTTCTGCCTAAGCAGAGGGTTGGACTAGAAAACCTTTAAGGTCCATTCCAACGCTGTTCCTCAATTCTATTCTAAGAGGGTATATATCATGGCCTCAATGCTAGACAGGGAGATTATAATATTGACTGGAGTGTTTCAGTAACCTCAGGAAGTACAGTAAATTAAATTTAGCACATTGATAAAATCCATAGCAGATGGCTGTCCCTCGGCTAATCTCAGAAGCTAAGCAGAGGTCATTAATGTTTGGATGCAAAACCACCAGAAAATACCAGTGTTTTAGGATAGTTTGTCTTTTCAACTTCCCATCCGGGATTTTTTTTTTAAAATGTAAACCATGTCAATACCGTTAAAAACCACTTTCTAAAGAGACACACATAATGTTACCAGCAAAAGAGCCCAAATGGCAAGCCTCATTTAATTAGTTTCTCTAGTATGTAATAATATACCTCTATTAAATATACATCTCTTTTTGCAAAGTAATCACAATATATAGAATTAACAATAGGCAGACAATATTCTCTTCCTCCTTTCCCCCTGTGGTTTGAAAATTAAAGAATCTACAAGATAATCCTAAACCACAAAGCTGCAAATTTCAGGCAATTTGCCTATCTATTTTACCCTCTCTACAAGGCACTTCATCCTGAATGAGAAACTGCTGTTTTAACAGATTTAATAGATTAAGAGAATTGGAGGGGACCTTATAGGTCATTTAGTCCAACCCCCTGCTCAAGCAGGAGACCCTACACTATTTCGGACAAATGGCAGCCCAATCTCTTCTTGAAAGCCTCCAGTGATGAAGCTCCCACAACTTCTGGCAGCAAGCAGTTCCATTGGCTGATTGTTCTCACTGTCAGAAAATTCCTCCTTATTTCTAGGTTGAATCTCTCCTTGATCAGTTACCATCCATTCTTCCTTGGCTGGCCTTTGGGTGCTTTGGAAAATAGCTTGACCCCCTCCTCTCTGTGGCAGCCCCTCAACTATTGGAAGACTGCCATCATGTCTCCCCTGGTCCTTTTCTTCAGTAGACTAGCCATGCCCACTTCCTGCAACTGTTCTTCATATTTATTTATTTATTTATTTTTCACATTTATAACCCGCACCCATCTCACCACAAAGGGACTCGGGGCGGCGAACAGAGATTTAAAATCAATTATACATAAATACAAAATATTATTAAATAATAACTAAATTAAATCAATACCCTGCTTAAAATAAGTTTAAATTTAAAACCCAAATTACAATTTTGATTTGTTATAAAATAATGGGTGTGGAGTAGATCATGCTAGGCCGGCCAGATGAAAATAATAAAATTTTAGGTGCCGGCGAAACAAGCGGAGGTCTGTGATGGAACGGAGGTCGGGAGGTAAGCCATTCCAGAGGGTAGGGCCCACCACAGAGAAGACCCTCTCCCTGGGAGCAAGTCGGTCGAAGGGATGTATGTTTTAGCCTCCAGTCCTCTAAATAAAATCATTATTTTATTCAGTTTGTAAAACATGTACAAGATAACAGGTTGAAGCATAAACATGGACATGAACAAAGGAAATCAGTATAAATAAATGGGGACAGTAGGACAAGGATAGTTAGGCACACTGGTGTACTTATGCATTCCCCCTTTACAGACCACTTAGGAATGGGGCGAGGTCCATGGTAGACAGTTTAAGGTTGAAGCTGTTTGAGGATGTAACAATGGAGTCAAGTAGAGCATTCCAGGCATTGACCACTCTGTTGCTGAAGTCATCTTTTCTGCAATCGAGTGGTTAACCTTGAGTTTGTGTCTATTGTTTGCCTGTGTACAATTGAGGTTGAAGCTGAAGTAGTCATTGACAGGTTCGATGTTGTAGTAGACAATTTTGTGTACTATGCTTAGGTCAGACCATCGTTCCTGGTTGTCCAAGTCCCAAATTTCAAGCCTGGTGGCATCAGGGATTCTATTGTGAGCAGAGGAGTGGAGGACTCTTCTCATGAAACACCTCTGGACCTGCTCAATTGTATTAATGTCCGATATACAGGGTGGATTCCAGGCAGATGAGCTGTATGCTTGTCAGACAGACTCCCAGGAACTGAGTTTGCAGTGTCCCAGCAAAACAGGATGTCTGAACTTTTGGCATCATCACTTGCCCTTTGGAAGCAAAGATATGTTTCTGTAGATAAATACTGTTGAATTTACACATGTAGTAAATTAGCAGAGTGCTCTGCTAAGCACGCTGTGTGAATGAACCGAAGGGTGCCAGAGTTACCACAACATCTTTCCAACAGGCTGAACTTCTTTTTAAATGGAATGAAATCATAAATGTTTGAAATACATGTGGTGTATTTCTGGCAAGAAATGCCATACGCTAAGTAAATAAATAATCTGGCAAGAAAATGTGGGTTATCTCTGGTAATCCAGCTAAGCACACTTGATTCCCCTCTTGTTGAGGAAACGGGCAGATTAACTTTAGCAACAGTTTAACTTTAGCAGCCATTACACGAAGAATAAACATGTTAAACATTAAGAGATTCTATGAATTGCAGGATGTAGCCATTGTGGTAGCGGTTGGTCCTGTCTTATTGTGAGAGTAAATATTTACAATCATTCTTAACAATGAAGCTTCATCTTTGGGTTAGTTAAACATGTTACACATTCTATTGCTTTTTTTCCCCCTTCCTTTTGTGAGCAGTGGGGGGGAAAAAAAACCAGACATGGGCATTGGGATTTTAGCATTCATAATGCATTTATTCAAACAATTGTGCCATAAAATATACAAAGATGCTCATTCAAATTTTAGAATGTAGCACAAATGAAGCTTGCCTCTTCCATTAGAATGAAGCGTGGTGGGCTGGAGTTCCTGGAGGAGGCAAAGTTAGATGCGTGCCACTATTAATATTCCTTTACACCCTGAGTTATGTTAATAACTCAATGAATACAAAATTAGATCCAACTGATTTTGTGCTCATCAAATTTATACAGAATAACAGAGTTGGAAGGAAGTTTGGAAGTCTTCTAGATCAACCCCTTTCCTCAGGCAGGAAACTCTATACCCGTGATGGCACACCTATAGCACGCATACCAGAAATAGGCACATGTGCCGATGCCAGCTGTTCTTCTGGTTTCTGGCACACACATGTTTTCTGGCCAGTTTTTCCAGCTGTTTTTTGGGGCATTTCGGGGGCATTTTCTGGGCTGTTTTTAGGCCATTTTCAGGCCATTTGTGGCATGGTTTCAGGCCGTTTCATGTCCATAAAACAGCCTGAAAACAACCCGGAAAATGGCCCAAAACATGGACATTTTTCAGCTATGTGGGGACTAAAAACAGGCATGCACACCAGCCAGCTGGTTTTGGGGTTTCCAGGACTCCAGCCAAACGCTCATGCACACACATTCCAGTTTGGGTACTTGGTGCCAAAAAGGTTCACCAGCATTGCTCTATCAGACAAATGGTTATCCAACGTTTTCCTAAAAAAATTCCGGTATTGGAGCATTCACAACTTTTGGAGGCAAGTTGTTCCATTGATTAATTGTTCTAACTGCCAGAAAATTCTTCCTTAGTTCTAGGTTGGATCTCTCCTTGATCAATTTCCACCCATTGCTTCTTGACCTACCTTAGGTGCTTTGGAGAAAAGTTTGATTCTAGCCCTTCTTTTCATTAAACTGGGCATAGCCAATTCCTGCAACCGTTCTTCAGTCTTCAGCTTCCAGTCCCCTAATCATCTTTGTTTCTCTTCTCTGTACTCTTTCAAGAATCTCAATATTTTTTTGTCGTACAAATGGTTGAGTGTCAGTTGACGCCTGAGCATTACCCAATATTGCAAAGGGTAGCACTTTTCAGTTGTGTCAGGACGCACATTCTGTGTCCAGTGCAACACCATGAAATTCACATTCAGACAGAATATCAACTAAGCACTTTCTCGCCATCATATTTATGCCTTCGCCGTGGAGCTTACCCCTTGTAAGCATGTTGAAGATTGCAGGCTCAGTTGAGTTTGGGAGCTTGATAAATCTGCTTTTTGGCTTAGCATGAGAAACAAGTCAGCAATTTTTAGGGCATACAAAATTGGATTCGGTGGAATGAATGGGTCCATACGGATATTTTATTGCATATATGGATTGGAAAGAAAAATCAAGTCTATTGATCCATTCTTTTCAAGATGGAATTCTATACCAATCCTCCGCTGGTCTAAATAGCATTCTGTAATCCAGGAGTAAAGTCTGAAGTATGAGTTCTGTTTATAGCAGCATTAACACAAGATGAAGGAAGGTGCAGTGTGATGCAAGTCCTTTATTTCTGACTGAACAGGAATTGAATGCCAATAGAGGAAGGTCTCTTAGTGCAGTTCCATTATTTATGCTTTGTGCAATTGCCATAAGGCATGAACCTTGCTGAGAAGAATGAGAATAGCCTGTCCCAAAGTCAATTGGAGTTTAGATTCTTGCCTCAGATACATGTACAATCTCAAATATGCAGAGGTAGCCAATCAGGTTGCAGGTTGGAAGGTCGGAGACAAATTTTTAGCCTCTTTTGAAGAAGCACTTTTCTTAGGAGGTAGATAATGCAGTGGTAACAAGACATAAGGTAAAGGTTTCCCCTCGCACATATGTGCTAGTCATTCCCAATTCTAGGGGGAGGTGCTCATCTTCATTTCAAAGCTGAAGAGCCAGTGCTGTCTGAAGATGTCTCCGTGGTCATGTGGCCGACATGACTCAATGCCAAAGGCGCTGTTACCTTCCCACTAAAGATGGTCCCTATTTTTCTACTTGCATTCTTACATGCTCTGGAACTGCTAGGTTGGCAGAGGTTGGGGCAAGTAATGGGAGCTCACTCCATTACGTGGCGCTAGGGATTCGAACTGCCAAACTGCTGACCTTTTTGATTGACAAGTTCAGCGTCTTAGCCACTGAGACACCGCATCCCCATTATTATTACATTTTTTAAAAATGTACAATTTAGGACTGCCATTCACCTCCTTCCTGCTGGAGTACAATAATACAATAGCAGAGTTGGAAGGGACCTTGTAGGTCTTCTAGTCCAACCCCCTGCGTGGGCAGGAACCCTATACCATTTCAGACAAATGGCCATCCAACATCTTTTTAAAGACCTCCAGGATTGGGGCATTCACAACTTCTGGAGGCAAGCTGTTCCAGAGGTTAATTGTTCTAACTGTCAGGAAATTTCTCCTTAGTTCTAAGTTGCTTCTCTCCTTGATTAGTTTCCACCCATTGCTTCTTGTCCTGCCCCCAGGTGCATTGGAGAATAGTTTGACTCCCTCTTCTTTGTGGCACCCTCTGAGATATCGGAACACTGCTATCATGTCTCCCCTGGTCCTTCTCTTCATCAAACTAGACATACTCAGCTCCTGCAACCGTTCTTCATATGTTTTAGTCTCTAGTCCCCTAATCATCTTGGTTGCTCTTCTCTGCACTCTTTCCAGAGTCTCCACGTCTTTTCTACATCGTGGCGACCAAAACTGTATGCAGTATTCCAAGTGTGGCCTTACCAAGGCACTATACAGTGGCATTAACACTTCACGTGATCTAGATTCTATCCCTCTGTTTATGCAGCCTAGAACTGTGTTGGCTTTTTTGGCAGCTGCTGCACACTGCTGGCTCATATTTAAATGGTTGTCCACTAGGATTCCAAGATCCCTCTCACAGTTGCTACTATTGAGCAAGGTACCACCTATACTGTACTTGTGCATCCGGTTTTTCTTGCCTATATGTAGGACCTTACAGGGTCCATCCAGCCAGAAGATGAATAATTGTCTGCCATATCTATTCATAGCCGCCCCCTGCCTTCTTTCCCCAGAACTAGGATGCAGCTTTGCTAGCAGTGGTGGCTCTTCCTTCACAAGGACCGGCCCATGGATTTCCATTGCTCTCCTCTCCTCTGCCTTCTGTACATCTGTGCATCAGGCACTGAACCCTCCTCTTCCTCATCAGCCACCTCCATCCTTGGGGGTTGTTGACTCTCCATCTGAGGGTCTCTCTCTCTCTCTCTCTCTCTCTCTCTCTCTCTCTCTCTCTCTCTCTCTCTCTCTCTCTCTCTCTCTCTCTCTCTCTCTCTGCCAGCTCTATACCTGCTTCTCCTCAGAGCTCTCAGTTTGCCTTGATGCTGACCCTGACTCCCATGCTGTCACCTCCTGATTTGGCTGCTGGAGGGGCCGGCAGCCAACAAGCCACAACACTATCCTTACTAAGCTAAAAATGCACCCAAAATGCACTTGGCTTTAAGGGTGGTGGATAATGAAATGTATGATCTGTTTGCACCTTGGCTACAATGTGTGAAGCTATTTTCAACTTAAATTGGGTCACCGTAAAGCACAGGCTACTATGAGATACTCGGAGATACAGTAAGATAAAGATTTTAATAAATGAACAAACTTGCTTTTGTTTGAAAGATTCTGCTCTTCCCCTTGCAAAGGCTTAAAGCAGATTTAATCCCGCCCCCCTCAACCTCTTGCATTATTACCATTATATAATATGGTCTGGTGATGGAGGTCAGGAAAGATCAGTCACACTTGATTAATATCAATCACATAAGAGCTTTCGAGCAGAATGCAACTTTCTTAACAGGATTTCTTTTGAACAGAATGCAAACCATTCCACCCCTGCTGGAATAAATTTAATTCAACTTCTTCCAAGATCAGCTTTTCTTTTCTATCTTTGACTGGCGTGCATTTCAATTGTTCTTTAATCTTGGGCGGCTCTAAGAAGATAAGATCATAGGCCAACCAAAGCATTATATTCCCCCACGTGGACGTATCAAGCTGAGACCACATAAATGGATTCACAAAGCAACTTAGCCAGCTTTATGCGCTGTGCGGTGTGAACTTGCTAGGACTCTGCGAACGAACACATGAATGCAAGAACGGAGAGATGTGGAAGAAAAGAGAGGAATTCTGATATGTTGCAATGACGCTGTAATATGGAGACAGTTCAGGACCACAACAAAGTGGAGCAGGGGTGTCAAACTCAAGGCCCTGGGGCTGGATCTGGCCCATGGGGCACTTAAATCTCACCCACGGGGCTACCCTTAAAGCAGCAAAGAAGTAGTCCACAGTGCCTCTGCCAGCAAAAATGAAACTTGAGATGGTCGTATACTACATTTTCACTGGGAGAGGGTTACTGGAGGCTGTTCCAGCCAAAAACGGAGCTTGGGAGCCCGTTTTTGCTGACAGAGCATTTGGGTCACCACAGTTGCCCGCAACACAAGTAATGTCGAGCTAGCCACACCCACTGTCCACACCCAACCAGCCTCAAACACAACCCTGATGAGTCCCTCAATGAAATCAAGTTTGACACCCCTGAAATAGAGCATGTGTTTGATCTGCAAAATCTTGTGACTGTGGAAGTTACATCTATAAAACGGTGTAAGCTTCTGTTTTTGAACCAAGGGCAACCAGGATGATCAGGGGACTGGAGACTAAAACATATAAAGAACGGTTGCAGGAAGTGGGCAAGGTTAGTCTAGGGAAGAGAAGGACCAGGGGAGACATGATAGCAGTGTTCCAATATTTGAGGGGCTGCCACAGAGAGGAAGGGGTCAAGCCATTTTCCAAGGCACCTGAAGGCCAGACAAGGAATAATGGATGGAAACTGATTAAGGAGAGAAATTCAACCTGGAAGTAAGGAGAAATTTTCTGACAGAGAGAACAACCAACCCATGGAACAGGAGTTGCCTTCTGAGGTTGTGGGAGCTTCATCACTGGAGGCTTTCAAGAAGAGACTGGACTGCCATTTGTCAGAAATGGTGAAGGGTCTGCTTGGGCAGGGGGATTGGACTAGATGACCTACAAGTTCCCTTCCAACTCTGTTAACCTGTAAGTGTAAGAAAACTGCAAATGAACTGTAAATGAACTCTCTGTGAATTCATAGCATAATCTGGTAAACAGACGGAATACTCCAGTTTTATTCATGGGGAGAGAATGCATAAATTAATTTATTGGGGTTATTTTGGTAGGTGGTACTGTAAAGTTAAAGAAAAGAAAAGAAAATTGCCATCTTAACTTTCTAAGAATCACCAATACCCATTCTTTTTTTCCTCCCTTTCAGTTTGCGTCATCTTGCTCCTATTTTTCTAGGTGCTTAGTGTAAGAAATGATTGAATACCCGATTAACATTTGTAAGACCCTCTTTTTTTTCTGCTTGATTTATTTTCTGACAAGAGGACAAACCAGTCCAAATTCCCCAACATTGATGTTACAGATAATCCCATGATCCAATGTCAGTATAATCCCTTCCAAAAAGGCTTAAATGTTTGCCATTCTTCCTTAAATAAAATATATATTTTTTTAAAAAAATCCCTCGAGGTTTATACAGTATCAATTAAAGGGGGAAAAATTGACTTGACCTGGAAATCTTTAGAGAGATTCATAACCAGCCTTGTCTCGCCTTTGGCTTCTTAGCAAATTTTGTGTAATAAGAGATGATAAAGCTATATAAGGTCATCATCTATGACGAGCTATGAAAATAAACCTTTAAGTAAAATGTTGAAGGCAAAAAGAGGAAAAAAAACCAAGTCTGAAAGAAAGAAGGAGGAAGGAAGGGCAAGCCTTTCTCATTATTATTAGAGAAAGGACCTTGATGAGCCGAGATTATTGTACTTTAAGCGAAATTGATTTTGTACATGATTTGATTTTAATCTAGTATAGATTAATCAGATTCTACAAGGGGCAGATATTTAATTTAGTACACTGAGGATGAAAAGGACATTGGTACAGAGAAAAGTTTGATGCAATAAAAAAACAATATCTAATTACAGGTGCAGCTTTCCAAGTAACTATATTATAGGTTGCGCTGCTTGTCATTTGCTTCCATAAAGAGGAAGAAAGTGTGTGTGTGAGAATCGGGCTACTCTCTTGTCATGGCCAATGAAAGCAAAAGAGAAAGACTTTGGCGTGAGAAGGAAGAAAGGGAAAAAAAGGAGGGTTGCTTGTCAACATCTCCACTTGGTGGTTTTTTTTTTTTTTTTAATTTAGAGGATTTGATTTGATTTGATTTATTCAGATTTATACCCCGCACCTTCTCCAAAAAGGACCCAGGGCGGCGCACAGGAAATTTAAAACATAACAAATATAACAAAAGGTACAAAATTTTAAAAACTATTAAATATTAAATATACCCTGTGTTAAAATTGTATAAAATCCCCCAAATTAAAACTATCTAAAAAACGGTCAAAACGGGAGGTTATGTTAGGCCGGCTTGTTGGAAAAGATGCGTCTTAAGACGCTGGCGGAAGAGGCGGAGGTCTGAGATGGTACGTAGTTCGGAGGGTAAGTCGTTCCAGAGGGTAGGGCCCGCCACAGAGAAGGCCCTTCCCCTGGGTGTCGCCAACCGGCATTGCCCGGCCGACGGCACTCTGAGAAGGCCCTCTCTGTGGGAGCGGATCGGGCGAAGGGATGTATGGGGCAGAAGAGGAGTGAAAGCACTTGCCAATTTTGAAGAACTGAAAGTTGAAGCGAAGCCTTCACAACAGGGGTGGGTTGCTACCAGTGTTACTGCCAGTTTGGCGTGCAACATTTTTTCCGTGCACTCTCTCACTTAGCATTTGCAGATAAAAAGGTCTGCGCATGCGCAGAACATTAGAAAAGGGGGGGGGGGAATTAATGTTGTAATGAAGTTTGTTCTGCACATGTGCAGAACCAAAAAAACAAGATGGTGCCACAGACAATAGAACTGGTTTGGGGGCATGGCAGGCTGAGTTACTACCTACTCAGTCTGAACCGGTCTGAACCGGTAGGAACCCACCTCTGCTTCACAGGTTTAACCATGGGGAAAAGGCCAGGGGTGGGATCCTACTGGTTTAACAACCAGTTTGCTGAGTGCGCGCTTTACAAAAAACTCACCTTCGGCATCACTGCTGGTGAGGAAAACAGCTGAGGCATGGCAATCCACTCTGTCGCGCCGATCAGCTGGGTTTTGCAACAGGAAATATAGGTGAGTATAGCGCAGGAGCGGAAAGGTGGGCCCACTTCAAAGTTAGAGAGAACTGGTTCAATCCCAGGTGACAGTCAGAGCTACCGGTTCACCTGAACTAGTCCGAACCGGTAGAATCTCACCCCTGGAAAAGATGCATATTTTTTTTTCAGGTTAACCAGAGGTGGACAGCTCTTAGTATGCAGAGAGTAAGCTAAGACAAAGGTATGAGAGTTTACACTGCAGCCATTGCTTTTAATGGGGATGATGGGGGGCATAAATATGTACAGCTTTTAGGGAGCTCTTTTCTCTCCCTCTTTCTCACCCATCTTTATTCTTTAGAAGAAGTCATAGTGGACAACCAGCTAATATGAGCAAGCAGTGTTCAGTGGCAGACAAAAAAAGCCAACACAATCCTAAATTGCATTAACAGAGGGATACAATCAAGATCGTGTGGGGTGCTAATACCACTCTATAAAGCCCTAGTAATATCACACCTAGAATAATGCGTCTAGTTTTGGTCACCACAAAATAAAAAAGATGTTGAGACTCTAGAAAAAGAGCAACCAGGTTGTTTAGGGAACCCGAGACTGAAAAATATAAAGTATGGTTACAGGAACCGGGCATGGCTAGTCTAGTGATGAGAAGGATTAGGGGAGACATGATAGCAGTCTTCCAATATTTGAGGGGCTGCCACAGAGAGGACGGGGTCAACCTATTTTCCAAGGCACCCAAAAGCCAGACAAGGAATAATGGATGGAAAGGAGAGGTTCAACCTACAAATAAGGATACATTTTCTGACAGTGAGAACACTGGAATTGCTTGCCATGAGAAGTTGTGGGAGCTTCATCTCTGGAAGCTTTCAAGAAGAGATTGGGCTGCCATTTGTCGGAAATGGTGTAGGGTCTCCTGCTTGGGTGGGGGGGTTGGACAAGATGACCTACAAGGTCGCTTCCAACTGTTAATCTCTACTCTGTAAGCCTCCTGAGGATGTTGAAAAGCTGTGAAATTGTTGGCTTTTCTTACAGCTTTCCAGCCTGCTATTCTCTGGGCTATTTTAGATGCATCACAAGAGCTGGTTCCTTCCTGCACCAAGAGATACTTTCTCCTTTTGATGCCTAATATGCATCAAAATAGCTTTTGCAGGGCTGGAAGAGGAATTTACATTGCAAGGTTTGTTTGTGTCCCGTAGGGTCCAGAAATGAAACACCACATGGGAACACCATACAAAAACATTCTTTATTGATTAAGACCATACAGCTCCAGGCACATACTTTCAATCCGGCCTATCAGAATTAGCATGGAAGAATTTCGTTCCATCCATCAAAGAATGCTAAATCACCTTCTCACGCTTGCGTAGAAAACTGGAACAAACTTCAGATCTTAAAAAAAAAAAAACTAAATCCAAAGAATATGGAGGGATGGGAAATTAAAGTTCTGCAGGAGATAAATGTCTAATGGAGGTTTTCCAATTCACCTTCCATACGGTGTATGGATTCAAAAGTCTATGGAGGATCTCCTCATCCAGGTCATGGTTGTCCCAAAGGTGCTTTTTTTCAAAAGGCAACTGGTTTTTCTTTGATGATGTTTTACTTCTCATTCATCAGAGCTGAAGAAGCTTCTTGGATGAGAAGCAAAATGTCTTAAAAAAAACCCCAGAAAGTCCAGTTGTCTCTTCAAAAAGGACATTTGGGATCTCCATAACTTGATTTTTTTTTTCCCGTGGTGAAAAGAAATAAGGGATATACTATATGAATCTGCATAGCAGGGCACAAAGATCGATTTTTCCATCATTGTTGTTATGCTGTTTGTTAGATTGACAAAGGAGTCCGACTCAGGCATGGTCAATCAACAGGAACATTTATTCAGCAACTATTTACAATGCACAAGAATCACTACTGGAAAGGCTTCCCCGTCTGACAGCCCTTTATATAGGCTTTCAGACAGGAACCCTTGCAGCAAGCTAGCTGCAACATTGTATCTGTTTTCTAGACAGTCTCCAGCCGGCTCCGCTCCGGAATGTGGTGACTCAGAGTTCACCAGACTTGCTGGCATGGTTGTAGACCTGAGGACTTAACACTGTTGTCCACAGGAAGGGGAATAAATGTCAAGAAGCAACTATAAAAGTGGCTGATGGATGAGTCTTTGAGTCATCAGAATCACATGCTGCCAGTATAGAAGTGGAGGGTTAGATCAGGGGTCGGCAACCTTAAACAATCAAAGAGCCATTTGGATCTGTTTCCCACAGGAAAAAAAAAAAACACCAGGAGCCACAAAACCTTCCCCATGCCTATTTCCTGAGCGGCCACAAAACTAGTATATGTAGTTGACTTAAACATTCTTTCCTTGGATATAACCATGGTTGGCTTATCGGGGGTTGAAAAGCTCAATAAATCACCTGCCAGTGGGTGTTGCACATTGGTGGTTGTGATGCATATTTTGAGCAACAGGGAGCTGCAACAGAGAGAATGAAAGAGCCACATGCGGCTCCAGAGCCACAGGTTGCTGACCCCTGGGTTAGGTCATTCATGTTGTGCAAAAGGATGTGAATAGTTTCATTTATTTAGCTAGGTGAACTGCTTCTCCGGTAGAGTTTTACAACTTTGGAACAAGCTTATGAGGTAGATTATGAAACTTGAAAAGCGGAGGTGGCTCATCAAGTTAAGTTACTTCTCATGGGTGACTTATGAACTCAATAACAAGCACAGAAGACACTTGGTGTTCTGTCTTTTCATACACTTTCTGTTGTACAATTTCACAGTCCTTTCTCCAAAGCTTTGTGGGATAGAGACACCCGTGATCTGTAGAAGAGAGCTGAAAATTGATTCACTACGATACACATGCTGTGATCTGTATAAACCAAAGGAAACTCTTTCACTCAGTTTGGGGTTTAGAAGCAAAGCGGGGCGGCGGGAACGGAGGCAAACATTTTCCTATCTGCATGGAAGTGGGTTTTTTTGCGACAACCACATCTAGAGCAAATGTGGAAGGGTCTTGAATTACACAATGGGGATTACATCAGTGCTTTATGCCTCTTACCCAGCTCTTCCTTTGGGAATCTGAGAATGGCTTACATGGATTCTCCTGGCACGGTTCCATCCATGCATTAACCAAACTTCAGACCTACAGAGGCTTAACAATGCTGTAGCAATGCTGAGTATCCGGTGTTCTCAGACGGTCATAAATCAGACAGCGTTTTGTGACTGGCTGCATAGGATCTAGGGCTTCAGCAGCATTAGGAAGAACTAAGACTGCTACAATCACACGTTGCTCTGGCATCCATGCCACCTACAATTTGCATCTTGCCCACCATTCTGGGTGAATTATCTAGCTAAAAGAACAAGTTAGGTGAGAAACCACGCTGCTTCTTTGACTGTGGCTGGATTTCAACTTTGACAGGTAGCCATCAACTTCTGACAGAAAGAGTGTTGGATTTGGATTTTTTTTCACATATCCCATATTTTTCGGAGTATAAGACGCACCGGAGTATAAGACGCATCAAGATTTTGAAGAAGCAATTTTTTTAAAAAAAAGGGATTTGCACTCTGCTCTGGCCCTCCCAGGCTCCATTTTCAGCTGTAATGGCCTCCTAATGTCTTCTGCCAGTGAAAAGTGGAGCTTGGGGGGGCTGTCACAACTAAAAATAGAGCCTGTTAGGGCCACATGTGGCCCTCCTGAGCTAAGTTTTATCTGACAGAATCACCATGGGCCAGTCCTTCTCTGTTTCCAGGGTGGTCCAGATCTAAGCACCCTGTGGACCTTGAGTTTGACACCCCTGCTCTACATCAACCTAATCATTATCAGCTTTGTTTCTGCTTTTTTAAAAGAAAATTAGAGAAATATAAGTCGGTAAAGAAATTGCTTTATTCATTATTGACGGCAAGTTCAATATTCAACACCATACAAGATTGAATCGAGATTCTAAAAGACCTGCAGAGTAACAAGATGAATTTAAATGGAGAATACCAGAAAAAAGAGATGGATGGACAGATGGATGGATAGATAATAGATAGATGGATGGGTAGATAGATAAACTATCAATTATTGTTAAGGTGAGGTGCCTCGGGCTAATGAAAGATTCTCTGTGTTTTAATACATCACGAGCTGAATGTGAATGGCAGCACAACAGCTTCTAACAAAAGAATGGGCATTTTAGCATGCACTGAGCATAGTGTAGTGATGAGACAACATTAAACATTTGTACCATGCTGCTCTCTATTTGTTTGCCCATATTTGATGCAAAGTGTTCAGCTCTGAGGAATGCATTTTAAACAGGACATTGAAAAATAGATTGTGTCATTAAGAAAGTAAGGAGGCTTGGAAACTAAGTCCTGGCCATGTTTAGTATGGAAATGAGAAAAAAGAGAGGAGACATTAGCTCAATATTCAAGCAGGATCGTGCAACGGTTGATAGTTACAGAAGGCAGGACTAGAATCAGCATGCAGAAATTATTGAAAAGCAGATATTGTCTAAAAATTCATTGAGTTCCTAATGGTAAATTCTACTGAGCAGCGGGATACACGTTTTTGGGGGAAAGTGTTGTTTTTCTTCAATGAATGTGTTTAGGCGGGTGTCAAAAAGCCAGAATAATGCTGAAAACCAAGGGTGTCAAACTTGATTTCATTGAGGACTGCATCAAGTTGTGTTGACTTCGGGTGGGGCATGGTGGGCATGGCCAGCTCCATATCACTCATGATTTTAGTATTTTAATTGGTAATTTTTAGCGCAGGGATATATTTAATTTGTTTTTATCATGTGTGTGTGTATTTATTGTTTTATTCGCCCTGTGCACCGCTCCGAGCCCCTTTGGGGAGAGGGAGCGGTCAACAAATTAAATTATTGATTGATTATTGATTGATTGTCGGGGGATGCCTCTGGTGGCCTGAGCTCTCTGCCAGCAAAAATGCTCCGTTTTTGGCTGTGACAGCCTCCTGCAACCCTCTACCAATGAAATCAGAGATCAGGAAGGCTGCCCACAGCCCTTACGAGCTCCGTTTTTGGCTGGGACAGCCTCCCGCAACCCTCTACCAGTGAAGTCAGAGCTCAGGAAGGCTGCCTGCAACCCTTTGTTTTTGGCTGCAATGGCCTCTTGCAACCCTCTGCTGGGGCCTTCCCGAGGCCTGTTTTCACCGGCGGGCCCAATGTGGGCCAGTCCTTCTCTGTTTCCAGGGCAGCCCCATGGGCCATATCTAAGCACCCCCTGAGATTGAAACTTCTGTTGAAGACTATGAACCAGCAGACAATGAGTTCTATTCCCGCCTTAGACATGGAAGTTGACTGGGTGACTTTTGCAACAATCACCAGGAGACCGTGAGTCCCAGTTCTGCCTTGGCCTGAAAGCTGGCTGGGTGATTTCGGTCCAGTCATTCTCAGCCCAACCCACCTCACAGGGTTATCGTTGGGGGGAAAAATAAGAGGAGGAGGGAGTATTAGCTACGTTCACTACCTTGAGTTACTTATAATTAAAAAAAAGAACAAGGGCGAATTAAAAATGAACAGAGAAGATGGCCAAGAATAATAGCTTTCTCCTTGTTGCAAACCAGTTTCTTTTTGGGAACATTTCATGTGCTTGTTTTCTCACCTTTACTCAGATATATGCAACTGTTCTTCGGCAAGAGAATCTGAGCAATTGCTTTGTCTCGTGGAAATAAGAGGGGGAAATGTCACACTGATAATTAACTTACAGGTGTCCTATTTTCAGCTGACTCTGGCTGCTTGTTAACCCTCCTACAATGATGAAGGATGGGAATGGACAGGAAATAGGACAGAGAGAGACAGAGAGACAGCTAATGAGGGAAGTTAATGCTATTTATTGCTATCCACAACTGCTTTTTTCATGTTTAGTTTGTTATAGGATCAGGATTTTTTTTTTCATGGGTGGAAGCTTTATCTTACATTTGAGAAAATCTCTGAAGCCTGGAATGACTGAAGCATTCAGGAGAAGCGTAGGACACTAAGTTATGTTATGAAAACCTGGCTGAGGTTGCCATGAATCACAAAATCTCCAGAACTGTAAAGTTGAAATTTGGCACATATGTTTCTCTTGGCTTCAAGGTGCTCGTTAAGAAAGGATTTTTTCAAAATAACCATCAGATCATTAATATTTCTTATACAGTATTTATATAGAGAGATTAACACATTTTGATGCTAAGAAGTTAGATGTTCTACTCCCCCTCCCCACCTGAAAAGAATTATGTTCCAACTGCCACTAGGGCATGGGCGTGACCAGCCTGTGACTCATCCAGCCTGCGGGCTAGAAGTTAAGACAATGGGGCCAGCCTGAGGGAGAGAAGGGGTTTAGATAGGAGAGGCCTCTGTGGGGCAAGCCTGAGGGAGAGAAGAGAATAGGAGAGGATCAATGGGGCCCGCCTGAGGGAGAGAAGGAGAGAGGAGAGGCTGATTGGAACTACTCATTAATTTTCAATCTATCATCCAAGTGTCAATTTATCATCCAATCACATTATTTAATTGCGGAGCACGGGTATCCATCTAGTATTTTAGAATAATCCATAATTCATAATTCATGAATCATATGCATTCTCTAAGACCTCTCCCTCATGATTCTGTTAAAAAAAAACTTTCTCAACAAAATGGCAGATTGTACTTTTTTCAAACTTTAGTTAATGGCTTAAGTTTCTGCATCTATTTTGGAAAAACACACTGAGATTCACCCACCACACGTAGGGTGCTTTTTCCATGTTGTAAGAACATGTTCCATGTGGCGATTCCCACAGTCTGTTGCAAGATATTATATCACCAGATATGCTTCCAAACTGAAGCAAAACATGACCATCTCAGTAATTAATTAGTGAAATAGTGATGTTACTTAGACTTACAATATATAAGTAAAACACAGTGTTTTACAGCCCTCTCTAAGCAGTTTACAGTCAGCATATTGCTCCCTCAGGATGGAAGGCCGGTCAGGATCAAACTGCTGACAGTTGGCAGAGTTAGTCTGCAATACTGCATTCTAACCACTGTGCCACTGCACAGGCTCTATTGCACTAATAGAATATGGTCTGTTAGAAATTGTCTCGAAGTTGTCTGGAATGGGGTGTTTTCTTGGGTTGTGGGTTTTTGGGGTTGTGGGTTGTTTTTTAGGTTGTGTGTGTGTGTGTGTGTGTGTGTGTGTGTGTGTGTGTGTGCGCGCGCATGTTTTTGGAAAAGACTTTAGGAAGGATGGGAAACTGCAGTTGACATTAAGGAAAGAAATAACCTTTCCAAATAAGATGAGTGGAATTATTGACAGTACTCAATGGCTGAAAAATCATAACTTATTTACAGGTGTACAAAATTATTCACCTCAGATTTAGCACTTGATGGACTTTCCAGTCAATCAGCATTGCAGGACTCCATCTTTTTCATGCTTTTTCAAAGAAAGGTTTCCCCTTAAGGAAGCCAATTATGCTCTTGAGGGAGTTAAAAAGAAGCCATACTGTGTTGAAGCTTCAAGGTCAACTCAACATGGCAAGAGTGATGTTAAATCCATAATGCCGCGCTATCAAAAATGTTCACCCTATGAAAAAGAAATACAGTCATGGCCAACTCTGGTTTAATTCTGATTTCATATTTTTTTCCGCTTCGGTCCTCCAAAGCTCTCTCTTTCGCTTCCCTGGAAAAGACATAAATGACCATTCAGGTAAAGTTGCAAATCTGCTTTCTTTCTTTCTTTCTTTCTTTCTTTCTTTCTTTCTTTCTTTCTTTCTTTCTTTCTTTCTTTCTTTCTTTCTTTCTTTCTTTCTTTCTTTCTTTCTTTCTTTCTTTCTTTCTTTCTTTCTTGCGACACCCAGGGGAAGAGCCTTCTCTGTGGCGGGCCCTGCCCTTTGGAACAACCTACCCCCTGAACTCCGGACCATCATCGACCTCCGCCTCTTCCGCCAATGTCTAAAGACATACTTTTTTCATCAAGCCGGCCTAGCCTAACCTCCCATGGGGACTTTAGAAAAGTTTTAAATTGGGTTTTTAATAATTGGTTTTAGCATAGGATCGGGATTATTTAATATATATTTTAAATTATTTATCTATTTTCTATTTTGTATATCTTTTAAATCTCCTGTGCGCCGCCCTGGGTCCTCTGCGGAGAAGGGCGGGATATAAATGTAATAAAATAAATAAAATAAAAAATTTCTTTCTTTCTTTCTTTCTTTCTTTCTTTCTTTCTTTCTTTCTTTCTTTCTTTCTTTCTTTCTTTCTTATTTAAATTTCTATACCGCCCTTCTCCCTTCCAGGACTCAGGGCAGTGTACAGGCAGCAATAAAAACGTGAATAAAAACATAGAAACCCTTTAAAAATACATTAAATAATGGAGCCTGTCTTAAAACCTAGTTAAAATCCCTACTAAAAACCATATAAAACTATAACATTTAAAACTATGCCAATTTAAAAACTATGCCAGGCCGGCCACATGGAATAAATAAGTCTTCAAAGCCTTTAGTCTCATCTCCCCCCCAAAATTTTATTTTATATTCTCTTACATACCATTTTTAGTATATATTCACATAATTGTTATTCTTCTTTATATTGGTCATTCTTATACATTTATTATTTCACTTAATAGGTTATAATATACAGTGTGGGTTGCTTTATTTACCATCCCTTCCCCCTGTTGTAACACCACCTTATTTTTGCTTTCTTTTCTCCCTCCCTCCCTTCTCTACTTTCTTCCTTCCTCCTCCCCTTCCCCTTCTTTCTTCCCTTCCTTTTCTCCTACTCCTACTCTTCCTCTTCCCCTTCCTACCCTCTCTCCTCTTTCTCTCCCTTCCATCCTCCTATCCTTACCTCTTTCTTCCCCCTCCCTGCCTTCCTTTCATGCTCTCCTCCTCTCTCCCTTTCTTTTTCTATTGTTGATGTGGATTTCAAAACTCAGTTTATGTTTCCTTGGGATGGTCTTTCCGCCAACCCAAATATGATTTAGTATCATTTCTTATTCCCTTACCTTCTCTAGTCTACCCTAGTTATGTTTCCCCCACCCCACTTCATCTCATTCCCCCAAGCCACCAGGCCTTCAGACAAATCGTCCATCCACATATAGGTCCCACACAACTCAATGGGCTTTGAGTAAACCTCATAAAGTTTTTCGGTAATTCTATTATATAGAAGGTTATCGGACATACCAGTGGGGCTGAATCCTTCTGAACCGTGAAGCACTGTAATGTATAAACCACATATTACATTTGCCAGGCTAGCTTTTGTCAAAAGAAATTTCATTTCCCGGTGAATCTTTGCTCAAAGGTGTAAGCGTTTATTTTGACTTAATTTCATAAAGGTAAAGGTTCCCCCTTGCACATTATTTTATTTATTTATTTATTTAAATTTATACCCCGCCCTTCTCCTTAAAAAAGGACCCAGGGCGGCGCACAGGCGTTATTAAAACCATACAAAAATACATAATTATTAAAAACTATTAAACTATCCCTGTGCTAAAACTAATAAAACTCTACAATTTAAAATTTTCCCTATAAAAGTCAGAAACGGGGGTTATGCTAGGCCGGCTTGTTGAAATAAATACGTCTTAAGACGCTGGCGGAAGAGGTGGAGGTCCCTGATTAAGCGTAGATCGGGATGTAGGTCGTTCCAGAGGGCTGGGCCCGCCACAGAGAAGGCTCTTCCCCTGGGCATCGCCAACCGGCATTGCCCGGCCGACGGTACCTGGAGAAGGCCCTCTCTGTGGGAGCGGATCGGTCGAAGGGATATCTGTTAGTCGTTCCAAACTCTAGGAGGTGGTGCTCATCACCATTTCAAAGCTGAAGAGCCAGCACTGTCCAAAGACATCTTCGTGGTCATGTGGCCGGCATGACTAAACCCCAAAGGCACATGGAACGCTGTTCCCTTCCCAGCAAAGGTGGTTCCTATTTTTCTACTTGCATTTTTTACGTGATTTCAAACTGCTAGGTTGGCAGAAGCTGGGACAAGGAACGGGAGCTCACTCCGTTATGCAACACTAGGGATTCAAACCGCTGATCGACAATCTCAGCATCTTAGCCACTGAGCCACCATGACCCTTAATTTCATAGCTATGCATTAATAGTGACTCTGTTGATTTTCATTCTCTGTCTCTGTCTCTCTGTCTCTGTGTGTGTGTGTGTGTGTGTGTGTTTGTGTGTGTGTGTGTGTGTATATAAAGCTCTCTTGTGACATCCATTTGCAAAATCATTTTTTCAGGCTACAGCAAATATTTCTGAATATATCATCTTATAGTAGATCATCAATATCCACCAGCAGTTGGTTATGATAGTAAACATTTCTTCCAAAGTTTCTTTGGAAGAAAAATATTAAAACAAATTAACCACTGGAGGTGTTTTTCTGAGATACGAGCGAGGAAAGGAAGAAAGCAGGCAGATGAAACAACATTTTATATCTAATTACTTCATTGATTCGAATATGTATGAATAAATATCTACAGATAAATATTTTCCTTTCTTCCTTAGGCAGCTTAATCCCAAAGTAAACGCTTACAGAATGCCTTTTAAGAAATTTAATAAACCCAGCCACATAACATAATTTCACAATATGCATAGACATAGAACGTAAAATAGGGACACAGTGGCTCTGTGGCTAAAACGCAGAGTTTGCCGATCAGAAGGTCGACGGTTTGAATCCCTAGCGCTACGTAACAGAGTGAGCTCCCATTACTTGTCCCAGCTTCTGCCAACCTAGCAGTTCGAAAGCACGTTAAAAAAATGCAAGTAGAAAAAGAGGAACCACCTTTGGTGGGAAGGTAACAGCATTCCATGCACCTTCGGTGTATAGGCGTGTCGGCCACATGACCACGGAGATGTCTTCGGACAGTGCTGGCTCTTCGGCTTGAAATGGAGATAAGTACCGCCCCCCTAGAGTCAGGAATGACTAGCACATTTGTGCAAGGGGAATCTTTACCTTTACCTTTAGAACATAGAATAATAGAGTTGAAAGGGACCTTGGAGTCCTCTAGTCCAGGGGTCTCCAACCTTTGCAACTTTAGGTCTGAAGGACTTCAGCTCCCAGACTTCTCCAGCCAGCTTTGCTGGCTGGAGAATTCTGGGAACTGAAGTCCTTCAGACTTAAAGTTGCAAAGGTTGGAGACCCCTGTTCTAGTCTATTTCAAACAAATGATTGTCCAGTGTCTTTTGAATGCCTCCAAGAACTTCTGAGAACATCATAATAAAATCTCACTTATTATCATCAATATTACTCATCCATGCCTCTCACTATCCATTCTAAACCTTTTTTTATAGGCAACACATATCATTTTATAGCTGAGTATAGCAGCCCAGATGGTTCTTTACTCAGGGTATCTTTGATTAATCACACAGCAAATCTTGCAATATCTCAAGGAATTTAGTTTAGAAGATGTAATAAAAGAGGTATAATGTCTCCACCGCCTTTATATACCAAAGCTGCTTAACTAAGGATAAAATGTTAATGGTTTCAAAGTAACGCAGTTTAGTTAGTCTAACATTTGCTGCTATCAACAAGTAGATCACAAAATAATAGATTTTATTTTCTTACCCTCCTCGATAAATATTTGAAACTATGTTCCACTCTCCATTCATGTAGATTCAAGATTGTTTTCCCCAAATTGTTCTAAGTAATGCTCTATTTTTCAGAGTAGCACATCTTCATTATTTGTGTATGCATTCATGTTTTAAGAGGCAAAAAATAGGGGGGAGAGGACAAACTAGTCACTCTCCAAAGTTAATGAAACCTCTGTTCTCAAATTCTCAGATAATTTTATGAGGACAAATAATTTCTACCCCACTACAATTAAGGATTGAAAAAGAAATGACGAACACTGTCAAGGCTCCAAGTAACACCACCAACGAAGGAAGACTCCAAGGCTTGAGATTCCTCAAAGTTCCATTTTTTTAGAGATGCCATATTGGCACATCTGGGAAAAGCCAAATCTGAAAATGTCCAGGCCTTCCCCAACCAAACAAAAGTTCAAGTCCCTGCCCAGCACCCACATGTCCATCACATGGTCCAATCAGGCTCCATCCAAAACTGGAGATGGCTCCCAGTCATATCCCTCCAGGTGCAGGGCAAGATGTCCTTGACTCTCTGAGAAAGGAATGTTATTTTGACTATATATCTCCCATACTCCATATAATCTCCCCTCCCAATTTCCCACAGCATAAAATGTGGCAGGCCTGAAGGACCAATGCAAAAGATGGCTTCCAGGCCTGACAATTATTAATACAGAAATACTTTCTTTTTTTTAATTCTCATTTATCTTGGTAAATGTAAAGAGCACAGAATTGGGGAGAGAAAGAGATATACAACACTGATCTTCTTCTTCTTCTTCTTCTTCTTCTTCTTCTTCTTCTTCTTCTTCTTCTTCTTCTTCTTCTTCTCCTCCTCCTCCTCCTCCTCCTCCTCCTCCTCCTCCTCCTCTTCTTCATAACAATAATAATAATAATAACAATAACAATAACAATAACAATAATAATAATAATAATAATAATAATAATAATAATAGTTGTCGTCGTCTTCTTCTTCTTCTTCTTCTTCTTCTTCTTCTTCTTCTTCTTCTTCTTCTTCTTCTTCTTCTTCTTCTTCCTCTCCTTCTCCTTCTCCTTCTTCTTTTGCCACAGTTCCTGCAAAAAGTGCATCTTGTTTTTTGTCATAGATCCTGAGTTTTAGGAGCACTTTTCTAAAGTGTCATCAAAGAAAACACCTTGTCTCTGTCAGTAATTCTGGACCTTTCCCTGTGTGAAGTTATTCAATTCTTTGTCCATTCTGAGTGTTTATTAAATGTCACACTTTCTAAGAAAACATCTTCAAAACGACAACTGCTTCTGCTTACCTGTAGCAAATTCAACATATTCACTCAGAGGTTTTTCAATCACTGTTTGTAATGCGACATTTTAGTTTTTCTTTTGGGAAAAAAACAACAACCAAGCTTAAATTATCAGACCAAAAGAAGATTGTGTGAATATTTTCACCTGTAAAATAAAAATGAATAAAGGCACCGAAAGTTATGTAGGGGAGAGGACTTTTTTCTCCATGGGTCTAGGATTTATTCAAGAGAAAAAAAATAGGCAAATTAAAACAGGATGGGTAAGAAATTGCTTGCATATCTCTAATGAGGAGTTACATCTACCCCAACTAGAACCTTGATCTATTTTCCTAAGTCTGAATTAAATTAGCTAGCTTTTAGGCAGTAAACTATATCTTGAGGTTGTGAAATCTGGGAATGCCTTTGAACTATGTCCTTTGAAGCATATCTCCTCATTTTGGCCAATTATGATTAAATCCACTCCCAGCATAAACTTTATACGGAAAGGGGAAAATATGGGAAGATCCTTGGTGCTTTCTCAGCTTGCAGTAGTTACCCAAACTAGATAACATCATCAGGGCTAGTAGGCAGAGGGTCTCAATTTATATTCTAGTGGCTTGCCTATCAGTGTTGGTGTTAGTGGTATTTTGTTTTGGCTGGGCTGTTTACTATTGATTTGCCTGGTAGTTTTATGATTGGGGCATTGCTCACTTCTTAGCTGTTGGTATTGATCATGAAAACCAGGATTAACATCAGACCAACAATGAGAGGTGGTATTCAGTCAGTTTGGATCGGTTTTCCAGAACCAGTAGTGGAAATTGAGTGGGCCCCGGCTCAATCCCATCCTATTGAGGCACATTTTTGAGGATGGGTGCATGCGTGGAAAGTGTGCATGAAAACAATTTAATTTAATTTAATTTAATTTAGATTTATAGAACCGCCCTTCTTCATTGAAATGGACCCAGGGCGGTGCACAGGAAATTAAAATCAATAAATAACAATAAATACAAAAAAGTTAAGAATAAATTAAACTAAAAACCTGTGCTTAAAATCCCAATTAAAATTCTAAAATGCATTTACTCATTGGCTAAGCTAGACCGCCTTGATGGAACAAATAAGTCTTAAGTGAGCGGCGAAAGAGGGGAAGGTCTGAGATGGTCCGAAGTTCGTGCATGCACAGAAGGTTGGGTATATGCATGGAAGGGGCGGTGCATGGAAGCAGGCAGGCACACACATGGTGAACCGGTGGGAACAATCAAGTAGTAAACAATTCCCCAATCAAGGAACTGCCAACAAGCCAACAGGAAACAGCTCAACCAAAGTACCTCCAAGATAAGGTGACCAGATTTTAACATTGTTAAAGCGGGACACCATTGAGCGGGGGTGGGATGGGGGCGGTGCTAGACTTTTTGCTGCCACTATAAAATATAAATAATACGAGTACCGTATGCTAAATTCAAGAAAATTGATGTATTTATGAAATAAATAAATAAATTACTTACCTAAATTATCTGAATAGCTGGCGAAATAGCCACATGGCCGCCAAAAATTGTATATTCCCTTCCCATTCTCCCGCCGTTCCCTAGCTTGTTGTGCATTCTTTCCAAAAATTGGGACACGGGACAAATTGTTAAAAATCAGGACTGTCCCGCCAAAAGCAGGACGTCTGGTCACCTTACTCCAAGATCACCCACCACCAACACTGATAGGGCAAACCACTAGAATATAAATGAAGAACAAAGCCCTCTCTTTGTTAGCACTGATGAAGTTACCTAGTTTGGGTAATAAAACATCTGCAAGACAACCACCCAAGCTCAGAGAGTACCAAGAATCCTTCATTTCAACCCTGAGCTACAAACTTTATTCCTTTAGTAAATAAATAAATCATAAATGTGATTTATTTATTTATTTTTCCAAACCTCCCTGATCTAATTGTAATTAAATCACAACGACATCTAAAATTTCACAAGTAATTCACGGATTACGCAGATGTTCTCTGCTAATTATAAAATCATCAAAGTCTTTTCCAGAGTTTCAAAATAGGCAGGTTATTCTATTAGGGAGAAACATTCAATCAATGTGATTGACAGGTCCGTGAATTAGACAGAAGCACTGCAAGTTGGAATTGATTTTGGATTTTGCATCCAAAAAACCCTGCCATATTTACCCAAATGATGACAGTCCCCTTAAGAAAGGAAGATTTGTGAGAAGAATTATAATTCCTTAAGTCTTTGTCTGGAATATATGACTCCCACTCCAAAAAGATGCATGTGATACATACATTCATACATACATGCATGCATGCATGCATGCATGCATACATCTATGTGTTCATACTTACTATATGTTACAAGTATGTGTGCAAATTATATCAATTGGCGCAGGGGTTAGAGTGCAGGCTACTTCAGCTGACTGCTAGCTGCAGTTCGGCAGTTCAAATCTCACCGGCTCAAGGTTGACTCAGCCTTCCATCCTTTCGAGGTGGGTAAAACGAGGACTCAGATTGTTGGGGGCAATATGTTGACTCTGTAAATTGGTTAGAGAGGGCTGTAAAAGCACTATGGATCTGTATACAAGTCTAAGTGCAAAATGCTAACCGAGGATCCTAATTTTCTGATCTTCTCATTTATGTACATACAAAGAAAGTAATCACAGCTAAAGAAAATATTTCATTCTATGCTTTCTCCTCTAGCCACTACATCAAAAAAAAAAAGTTCTTGTAATATATTCATAATCATTCCTCCTTGTATAGTAACTGATGAAGAAAGTTGACTCCAAATAAATATGTAAAAAATAAATATATAGATCTCATAAATGCAGGGGTAAATTTTGCTCACACGATTCTGAAATAAACACTATCCCTGAATCGTTATGATTCATTTCCCTGTTTTTAAGGACACCGTATCAGAAATCTATTTCACAGAAACATTGCCATATCGATAGATTTACGGGCGGGTTTCCAGGAGCCATTTCATATTTAAGGAATCGATTCCAAGAGTTGCCATTCAATGTTGCCTCTCCCCTCCCAAAAGAAAACAGAAAAAGAAATGATTGTTGGGAAAACACTTTGAAGGGTTACACAACAAGCAGAGAAAGGAAGAGAAATATCTATCGATGTTCATTAGAATCTGCTGTGGCCTAGAGGAAGAGCTCTTGCCTTACAAGCAGGAGGTTGTGAGTTCGATCCTAGGTAGAGGCAATTGTAGGATCTCCTGCTTGGGCAGGGGTTTGGACTAGATGACCTGCAAGGTCCCTTCCAACTCTGTTAATCTGTTAAAGGAAGTGACTACATGTATACTAATAATCTTATAATAATACTAATAATAATAAACATCTTGTTTTAATATATTGCTTGAAACAATGGTGGGATTCAATTTTTTTTTTCACTACTGGTTCTGTGGGTGTGACCTGGTGGTTGTGGCAAGTGAAGGTTACTGCAAAATCTCCATTTCCTCCTGATCAGCTGGGACTCGGGAGGCAGAGAATAGATGAGGGCAGGGCCAGTCATTGGAGGTATTTACTGGTTCTCCGAACTACACAAAATTTCAGCTACCGGTTCTCCAGAACTGGCCAGAACCTGCTGAATATCACCTCTGGCTTGGAGAGATGAGACAAACCTCTCTTTTTAAAGCTTTTCTTTATTTTTCTACACACATATTATTGTGTGAACAGTGTGGAACCAGAGTAACATTTTAGTACAGATAAAACTGTACTCTTCATATTTAACATAGTTAACAATCTTATAGACTTTTAGTTGTAATACACATATTTTGTTGAATTGTAATCTTTCCTTAATTATTCCATATTTCAGCATATTATTTTTATGCCAATCTCCATATTTTTGATATCACTTCTTTTACTACAGATAGACTACCAATCATCATGTTTGTTATGTTTAACAGGCTTGTATAATTCGAATAGTAATATACATATTTATATTGAATTATAATAAGTTCTAAGTTGCTTCTCTCCTTGATTAGTTTCCACCCATTGCTTCTTGTTCTACCCTCAGGTGCTTTGGAGAATAGCTTGACTCCCTCTTCTTTGTAGCAGCCCCTGACATATTGGAAGACTGTTATCATGTCTCCCCTGGTCTTTCTTTTCACAAGACTAGACATATGCAGTTCCTGCAACCGTTCTTCCTATGTTTTAGCCTCCAGTCCCCTAATCATTTTTGTTGCTCTTCTCTGCACTCTTTCCAGAGTCTCCACATAATTCTGATCGAACTCCCCACCCTTCTGTCTTCTGCCCTTGGCAGCATCTCTTGAAATTGGAACATTTTCATGTTAGTCAGGGATATAAACCCTCAGCCACTCAAGAGCTTATCTGGGAAGGGCTGGCTTGAATGAAACTAATGCTGATTTTATTTTCAGGATTCTTATTACCATCCTCCTAAGCTGTCACCGAACGGTCACATTTTTTCCGTCTCTCCGGCCACATTTATCTTGCCAGTGTCCCTGGGTCAAGAGCAAAATGAAATTGTGGCTTTCTAAAAGCCACGTCTTTGATCCTGATTCTCTCTATCCGTGCCCAGACACTGGGGATTCTTTCCTTTCTTTCCACCAGAGATCACCTGAGGGGACATGAGGGGGGATGTTGACAGCTGGACAGATGTAATTTTTCAACACCTCCCAATAAGAGAAGGACGCCAAGGGCCTTTGGATCGGGAATGGTCCAGCGGCCTCGTTTCATCGCTGCTGGCTTTGTCATTCTGAAAATGTTCCCTAACCTCCCTCTCCCCGTGGCTGTCAAGCTCTCAATGATATTTCACTGTGATCTCACTTTGCATCCGTTCCAGCTCTGATGCCTCTTGACATCTACATTCCGGTGGTGTTCATGGGAAATCATTGCGAGGACAATCCTTCCAAAGAAGCCAGGAGTAAAATTCAGGCACAGGTCCAACAGGATGATGCCCAGATATGATCCCACGATTCCATGCTTATTAGCATGAGAGAAGAAGGGTTTTCTTGGAAAGAAATAGGTTTTCTGTATTTTTTGGAGTACAAGACGCACCGGAGCATAAGACGCACCAAGGTTTTGAAGAGGCAAATTCAAAAAAAAAAGTTTTGGCACTCTGCAGACCTCCCAAAAATGGCCCGTTTTTCACAAAAACAGGCCTGTTTTTTGTTTTCCAAAAAAGGATGGCACGAATAGCCTTTAGGAGGCTTGTAAAGTGCTCCCAGGGGTGGGGATGGGGCAAATGAGCAAAAAAACACCCCATTTTTCATGTAAATGGGCCCATTTTTTTGTCAAAACAAAGGTCATGGATAGCCTTTATAGAGTGCTCCTGGGGGCTGGGGGGGGCAAAATTGAGTAAAAAACAGCCCATTTGTCACTCATTTCTGTCCTCCCCAGCCCCCAGGAGCATTCGGAAAGCCTCCTAAAAGCTATCCACGTCCATTTTGGTGAAGGGGGTGGGGTTTTGGGTGGCAAAAATTGCGGTATTCAGTGTATAAGATGCACTCAGGTTTTCAACCTTTTTGAGGGAAAAAGGTGCGTCTTATACTCCAAAAATACGGTAACTATGGAAGTAAGAAAAAAAATAAGAACAGAAAAACAGAGTTGGGAAGGTTTTCTAGTCCAACCATCTCTGCTCAAACAGGAGACCTGATACCATTTCAGACAAATGGTTGTCCAATTTCTTCTTAAAAAACCTCCAGTGTTGGAGCACCCACATCTTCTGCAGGCAAGACATTTCGCTGAGTGATTGTTCCAATTGTCTGGAAAATTCTCCTTATTGCTAGTTTGGTTCTCTCCTTGATTAGTTTCCATCCGTTCTTTCATGTCCTGCCTTCAAGTGCTTTGGAGAATAGGTGTGACCCCATGTCGTATCATATCATATCAATTATGAACCACTGTGGTGCAGTGGTTAGAGTGCAGTACTGCAGGCTCCTTCTGCTGACTGCTAGCTGCCTGTAATTTGGCAGTTCAAATCTCACCAGGCTCAAGGTTGACTCAGCTTTCTATCCTTCCGAGGTGGGTAAAATGAGGACCCAGATTGTTGTGGGGTGATATGCTGACTCTATAAACTGCTTAGAGAGGGCTGTAAAAGCACTATGAAGTGATATATAAGTCTAAGAGCTATTGCTATTGATGTGTCATATCATATCAGACCAGACCAGACGAGACCATATCACATATCATATGAGCAAAACCTGGACTTGTTTGAGACAGACTGTGATGCAACTGACAGTGAAGGAGGAATTCCTGTGCCAATCTCCACTTTGTGATGCTGTTCTGTAATGGAAATAGGGAGCAGGGAGGGTTGGGAAGAATAATGATGCGCCTTCCCGAATTCAGTGGCACTGATGGATGTGCAGCACTACTCATAAAAACCATATGCACAGAAGTTTCACGACATTCAAATAATTTATTTGGAGGGAATTCTGCTGCCATGCAAAAGGCAGCTGGTGAGCTAGAAGAAAGCAGCATAAATCACCGTCCAAGGGTGGAGGGCCAAAAAGTATTACAGGGTATTAAGGGAATAAGGAAAGAGTTATTCAGCAATGCAGAGCCCATTGATGGCACCAACCCTGAATGAAGCAGAGACTTCTGAAGAGAAGGACTTACAGGAATAACAAAAAGGAATAACAAAAAGGACATCATCTGTCTGTCTGTCTGTCTGTCTGTCTGTCTGTCTGTCTGTCTGTCTGTCTGTCTATCTATCTATCTATCTATCTATCTATCTATCTATCTATCTATCTATCTATCTGTGTCTGTGTCTGTCTGTCTGTCTGTCTGTCTGTCTGTCTGTCTGTCTGTCTGTCTGTCTGTCTGTCTGTCTGTCTATCTATCTATCTATCTATCTATCTATCTATCTATCTATCTATCTATCTATTTATCTATAAATGGCTCTCTCTCTCTCTGTGTGTCTGTCTGTCTGTGTGTTCCAGCATAACTCTGGAATGCTTTGAGCAATTTCAATCAACCAAACCTGGCACACAGATGACTTACTCTCTGAAAAAAAAATATTGTGGTGGTAAGATATCCCTAAAACCCCTTGGGCTGTGTGTTTTGTTAAGATACAGTCTGTTGTGCTTTAAAATGGCTTCTACTGTACTGTGGTAAAATGGCTTCTACTGTGCAGCAAAGTGGAGTTGCATTGGTAATGGCTTCACAGTACTCCACAAGGAGGCTCCCTCTGGTAAAGGGGGAAATCCAACATTACAAATTACGTTTGCTCCGGACATTTTCCCCCTATAAATAAATACCTGGGAAATGCAGGGTTATCGGCTAGTAATAATTGTTTTTTAAAGTACATCCTAGTCAGTGGGTGTCCTCTCAAATGAAAATCTACCTGTTAGTCATCGGAACAGGTTGTGGTGTGTACTGATCTTTTCTACCTACAGAAGAAAATAGCTTGTCTATGAAAGCTGGCACATTGTCAGACACTTCTGGAGTTTGTGGACGTCCAGATCTGGGACAAAGCTTAATTGCTTCTAATTCCCCAGCTCAGTCACCCTCTCTGAATTTGGACATCATTGTGGTTCATCCGAATGGACGTCATTGAAGGGCCAATCATGATTAGCCATGGTCTTACAACAGCTGCATTTAGTTCCAGGGCCACAGCGACCTTCCTTTAGAAAGTCAAAGACGATGAGGATTCAGGTGGCATCAGGGAGGGTGTTTTTTTTGTTTGTTCTTTTTGGTTTGGATTTGGGGGCTTCAGAGAGAGCAGAAGCACCTGCAATGGTTTGCTGTTTTTTTCAGGGGGGAAAAAGCTTGTCGGTAGAGAGTCTTTAAGCCTTTTCCTTCTGGCAAATTCTCCCCTCAAGCAGTTTTTTGTTCTTTAAAAGTCTGTATCTCTGTCATTTTTTATCCCTTCTTTTTTTTTTTTTCCTTCTTCAGCCGAAGCGGAACCAACTGGGAAAAGTTAAGCAACCCCTTTCAGCCTTCCATTTTTTTTGCTCCGAGGTGCTAAACCTGCTCTTCGTTTGCTTCAGCAATGAGCCCTGGGGAAATACTCACAGTGTAGTTTGCTTTCCCCAGACTGAAGCTGGCCTTAATTCAATCATTGTTGTTGTCGTTCTATTTTTTTCTTTCTTTTCAAATGCAGCAAAAGAGATGCAGATCATTGCTGCCAATTGCCAGCCTCCGGGGAATGGCCATTTCAGAATTTGCTTATTCATATGTAATGTGGTGGATGTGGTTGAAAGTGCGCTTTGTCTGCCCCATAAATTTTTTAAAAATGCAAGAATTGTCTGGCTGGATCCACTCAGCTAGCCAGGTGGCCTGATGGGGTTTTTTTTTCCCCCACAAGCAGGTTGCAAAAGTAAAGTTGCAGGAACTGGGTATGAATGGTTGCAGGAACTGGGTATGTCTAGTTTGATGAAGAGAAGGACCAGGGGAGACATGATAGCAGTGTTCCGATATCTCAGAGGGTGCCACAAAGAAGAGGGAGTCAAACAATTCTCCAAGGCACCTGGGGGCAGCACAAGAAGCAATGGGTGGAAACTAATCAAGGAGAGAAGCAACTTAGAACTAAGGAGAAATTTCCTGACAGTTAGAAGAATTAACCAGTGGAACAGCTTGCCTCCAGAAGTTGTGAATGCCCCAACCCTGGAAGTCTTTAAAAAGATGTTAGATAGCCATTTGTCTGAAATGGTATAAGGTTCCTGCCCATGCAGGGGGTTGGACTAGAAGACTTACAAGGTCCCTTCCAACTCTGCTATTGTATTGTATTGTATTGTATTGTAAGTCTATCTCTTTGGAGCCTTTGAATTCAGCAGGGAGTGTGGGCTTCAAAAATTTCAGCATAGGCTTCTCTGCCAAGTTGCTGGGTGGGCGTGGCCATGGGGGGTGGCCTAGTCAGCTTCCTGCACCATATTGGGGTGCAGTGGTGAAACTCATTTTTTTACTACTGGTTCTATGGGTGTGGCTTGGTGGGTGTGGAAGGGGAAGGATCCTGCAAAATCTCCATTTCATCCTCACTCCAGGGGAAGGATACTGTAAAATCTCCATTCCTACCCCACTCCAGGAGAAGGATACTGCAGAATCTCCATTCCCACCCCACTCCAGGGGAAGGATACTGCAAAATCTCCATTCCCATTCCACTCCAGGGAAAGGATACTGCAAAATTGCTGCCCTGGGTCCTTGCTAGGAGAAGGGTGGGGTATAAATTTGAAAAATAAAAAAATAAAATAAATAAAATCTCCATTCCCTCCCCACTCCAGGGGAAGGATACTGCAAAATCTCCATTCCCATCCCACTCCAGGGGAAGGATACTGCAAAATCCCCATTCCTCCCAATCAGCTGGGACTTGGGAGGTAAACAATGGATGGAGGTGGGGCCAGCCAGAGGTGGCATTTGCAGGTTCTCCGAACTACTCAAAATTTCTGCTACTGGTTCTCCAGAACCTGTCAGAACCTGCTGGATTCCAACCCTGGCAGGGAGGCTGTTTTCACCTTCTCCAACCTCCAGAGGTTTTTTCGAGTCTCCGCGAGGGTGAAAACATCCTCCACAGGCTCTTCCAGGAGGCCTGCTTTTCCCACTTCCCGAGCCTCTGCATGGGCCCTGCACTTATCTTACATCTAAAATGGGCCACGAGGGGACTGTTGGAAGGGGTGGGAGGGGGTGGAATTTGGCTGGAATTTGGCGATTCTCTGAACCAGCCATAACATTAGCTATGGATTCTCCTGAACGTGGATTAACCCGTAGCAGCCCACCCCTGAGTATCTCCCATAGTGAAACGTGCAATCTATGATCATCGTTATGGCCTTCAGTGCAGGTTGCCCTTGACTTACAACCACAATTATGTCACAAATTTCTGTTGACAAGGTTTAGTGAGTTTTGCCCCATTGGGCAAATTTGTTGCCACAGCTGTTCAGTGAATCCCTGCAATTGTTCAGTTGATAACATGATTGTTAAGTGAACCTGGCTTCCCCATTGGCTTTGCTGGTCAGAAGGTCACATCACATGACCCCAGGTTACTGCAACCACCATAAATATGAGTCAGTTGCTAAGCATGTGAGTTTTGGCTTTTGTTTATAAATTTTATAAATTTTCTATTAATTACATTTTCCTAGTGCTCAATAAACATTGTGTTGTCTGGGCAATACATATTCCACTCTTACTCTCCACCCCTTTCCCCCCCACCATTGGTAAAAGGGGTTCCATGTTTGATTACATTCTGGGTCTTCTTTCTGGTTGATTTTCAATCTACATTGAAAATTCAAGCTTGTGAATTTTGATCATGTGATTATGGGGACAACAATCATCACTGCGGTAAGCGGTCATAAGTAACTTTTTTTCAGTGCTGTTGTAACTTCACAGTCCCTAAATGAATGGTTGTAAATTGATAACTACCTATATTATCACCAGGACTCTCAACACACAGCAAACAGATAGTTAACAGTTACTTTCCTGTGTTTGTGTGTGGACATAAAATGTTTTTTTCTTATTATTTTTAATTGACTTCAGTGCTTGCTCGCAAATTCATTTTTTGTTGTCCTCTTTGGCAGTAGCACGAGAAGGACCTGGCACAATTGAGTCATCATAGATTAAGTGCCAGAGATGAAAAATATGGCTTGCTTTTTATTTTCCTGTCATACGGAATTGTCCTGTCTCTATGAACTCAGCTTTGAGTTGATCGTATAGATAAGAACAAAGCATACTGTAGATCGGTACATCCTTGTCATCAAACTTTGTTCTTAACAACTCTCCTTACATAGTTGTCAGCTAAACAAGTCATGGAGTCAGTTTTGAAAGAAAAGACATTGCAAATTCCTACATTGAAAGAGACTAAAAATGCAATTTTAAAAAATGTTGAATTAGCTTCACTTCTCCTAAAGATCAGATAAAGATAAACCTTTGTTGTCATTTTTTTTTACTGGTCCACATTAAAAATGAAATTCTGTTGCCTGCTCTCAAAATAAAGTATATATCTACCCATACCCATACATAATACATATATCATCATTTCCTTTTAATGATTCCATAATCCCTCATGGGGTGGAGTCTGGGCAACTGAATGGAGCTGAGAGTATACTGGCCAGATGCCCTTCCTGTCACCAATGCGGAGTTATATTCAGCAGATATATTCTCATTGTGCCCAGAGAGAGAAATATCTGTCTCTGCTAGCTCTATTCGGTTTCCTAGATACCACCCCACAAGGAATTATGGGATTGACAAAAGATGATAACGATACACACACACATGTGTGTGCATGTGTGTGTGTGTGCATGCATGCACATACACACACACACCTTGCTCAAGCATCATTTATATGCTATGTCCTGGATAGAAGGAAGTGAACAACCAATAATCTTTTCTGCCGTCCTCACCACTCTCTGCAGCACCTTCCAGTCCAATGCAATAATGCTTCCAAACTAGACGGTTATTGCAATATGACAGGATGCTCTCAATCGTCCCTCTACAGAAAGTGGTCAGGACAGGGGAAGGAAAATGTACTTTTCTCGTGATAGAGAAAAAGCAGGTGTCCTTGAGCCTGCTTCACCATTGTCATGTGGAGTTAAGAAAAGGTAACTCCTAACAATGTAACTTAGACTTTGAGGCTATGTCACATCAGAAACTAGTTGTAATTGCATAGATCTTTGGAAAAATATCTGTTGCATGTCATGATACAGGTGGCAAATAAATTTCAAAATAAGTAAGTGAATTAATTAATTAATTTTGGGTTTTCAAGGTGAACCTGGAAATTTGAAGGGAACATCTTAGAAGAAGATAGTGATATGTGACTTCCATGTTGCCCCCCAAAACCTACAGAAATGTGTACCTGCAGTTGAAAAGAACTTTTATTTCATGTCATGCCTTCATAAAATCAAATTATAATTGGTACAGAAATGGCAAAAGAGATCAAGGCACATCAAAAAGGATTAAAACATTTATCCCTCTTTAGTTACAATGAATTAAAATAACCACCTGTGGAAAAACCTTTATTCTGAGCTATATAATAGTCATATGAGTGCATATTTATAACAAAGGAAGAAATAAGTAAGTACGCAAGAGAGAAAGAAAAGATGAACATTTTTGAATGAATTTATCAAATTCATCCTTGACAGATCAATGTAGTTTTGTGAGCCCAAATGTTCCCTTTTCAGAACATTATAATGTGGTTTTCAACACTGCATATAAAGTGCATGTATTCTGGGGGGAAAAAAGAATGACAAACTATTTATTTCTAGTGAGCAGATAGCAAAAATGTCAGAATATTCATGAACTGGAATAGGACATAACAGGTCAGCCATTGGGGACTGGCTGGAATAGGACACGGTAACAAGGTCAGCCAATGTATAGGCATGGCAACTGGGTCAGCCAATGGGAACTATTTGGTGACTGAGAGCCATGCCAGAGGCTCGGAGCCTGGGCGTGGCTTACCTGTGTAGCTCTCAGTCTGTGCAAGAGAGCTCTAAATTGAAACTAATATGTGCTGAGAAACAAAACTGAAACTAGTATTAAGCTCTGAACCCTGCACTGTGTTTTGCCTATAACTATAACCACATTGGGGAATCCACTATTGATATTGTACATTTACCCATGTACGTATATAAAGAAGTTAATGAATCCTGCTGAATCAGTTATTATCTGTGTGTGCTTTCTGGATGTTATTTCTGCAACAAACTCTGATATAAAAAAATGGATGGTACTTTAATATGATGTTTCCTTCTGAATCCGCAGTCTGATATAGGAACAAGCAATTGATCTACAGCTATATTTCAATTTCAATTCAATTTATTTGATTTGTAGACCGCACCCTCTCCCCGACAGGACTCGGGGCGGTGCACAGGACTTTAAAAACATATATAAATACAACAATACAATATTTAAAATAGAATTAAATAATTTACCTGCGCTAAAAGTTTAAAATTTAAAACCTTAAAAATCCTTTACACTAATTCACAGCAATCCCTATTAAAACAATTTTAATTTATATTACAGCCTAGGAAGGATAGAGTAGGCCATGCCGGCCAGATGAAACGAGAACCTATGAAAACTTAAGATGAGTCCTTTTTCTTTCTCCCAAGACTAGCATATTTCACGTACAAAGCTCCAGATGTTTACTAGATGGTCCAAGAAAAGTACGATGGATTTCTTTACCACTGTCTGGATTTTGGCCAGCCAGGTGTGGCATCTCTACAGAACGCCTTTTATTAAATGCCTTGAAAGAATCTTAATCTTCTGCTCTTGTTTCAGAGAGCTGTAAGTCAGATTTTTTTATTGTCCTGTCATCAATATTTTTCCCCATTTAGGATGACCCTAAAAAGCAAAACACTCATACTTTATCAAATGAACACAAAATGTTTTTGAAATGCTTTTAGGCCGTGGCTAGTACTCTCGGAACAATTTGTCATCCCATTCAGCTAATTCCTAGGGAATTTTACCGAAGACCAGATAGCTCTAAATAGACATAAGAGAATAGCCACAACTAGCTTTCCCTTCTCTAGTAACCATTAGGCATGCTAGCAACAAGAAAAGTAAATAAATACAAAGGGGGAAAAAGATATTCTTATAGATAGATGGAGAGCTGAATACCTTTTAAAATTGTTTTATTTTCCTATGATCAAAAGAAAGAACCACACAGATTTATTATTGTAAAGCATTCTCAGATGTATGGAATTGCTCCATAAAGCACCTCCATATAAGCAATCTAATAAACAAAAATGGAATGGTAAAATAGTAATGGCACTTAGACTTATACACTGCTTCATAGTGCTTCACAGCCCTAAGCGGTTTACAGAGTCACCATAATGTCCCCGACGATCTGGCTCCTCAATGGATGGAAGGTGGAATCAACCTTGAGTTGGTGAGGATTGAACTCCTGGCTGTGGGCTTAGTTAGCTTGCAATACTGCATTCTAACCAATGCACCATCATGGATCCTATGTAATTTAACTTTTAGCGTTTGTAATTTTATTTATAAGTGAAAAGTAGGGTGATTTTTTGGGGTTTGAAGGAAGAAAGACCTGGATGGAAGGCTGAATCAACCATGAGCCGGTGAGGATTGAACTCCTGGCTGTGGGCAGAGTTAGCCAGCAAAACTTCATTCTAACCACTGCACCACCACGACTCCTATGTAGTTTAACTCATAGCATTTGTAATGTTTTTATAAGTCAAAAGGAGGGTAATTTTTGGTTTGAAGGAAGAAAGGGCTGAAGCATTTGTGGGTACCTGCAGCAGGTTCTATTCAATTTTTGAGATATAGAAGTATCTTTAGGCTTGGAAGGTTATAGGTCCTCAAGGTTTTGCAAGAGTATCTGCCTGCCTGCCTGCCTGCCTGCCTGCCTGCCTGCCTGCCTGCCTGCCTACCTACCTACCTACCTACCTACCTACCTACCTATCTAGCTATCTAGCTATCTAGCTATCTAGCTATCTAGCTATCTATCTTAAGATTGTGAGTATTTGGTGAGAGAAAGGAAGTGCCAAATATGATGCCCCATCTTGGGTGTGATTGTAAATGTCAAGAAATGACCTGTCGTTCCCCCCCACCCCCCAAGGATTGAATGTCAATATGATCATGCATCATAAATCTTATAAACAGAGCATCTGTACCACATTATCCATCTGAACATATGAAGAACGGTTGCAGGAATTGGGTATGCAAGTTTAATGAAAAGAAGGACTAGAGGAGACATGATAGCAATAGTCCAATATTTGTGGGGCTTTTGCAAAGACTAGATGGTCAAAGCATTTCCCAAAGGACCCAAAGGCAAGACAGGAAACAGTCGATGGAAACTAACCAAGGGTAGAAGCAACCTAGAACTAAGGAGAAATTTCCTAATGGTGACAACAATCAACCAATCGAATAGCTTGCCTTCAGAAGTTGTGGGTGCTCCATCACTGGAGGCTTTTACGAAGAGATTGGACAACTATTTGTCTGAAGTGGTATAGCATCTCCTGCTCGAGCAGGTTGTTGGACTAGAAGACCTCCAAGGTCCATTCCAAGTCTACTATTCTACATTCTATTTCTATGCATATGTAGGGTTGTCCTGAGAGACAAAATTGGTAGGAAACAAATTCTTTAAAAGAACTTGAAAAGCAACTGCTGTTTTCGCTGAAGTCTTTGTGAGGATCACAGGGAAGTGCACAATTAAGCCGCAGGGAACTTTTAAGTGTCTAAATACAGTACGCAAAGTTGTTTAGCAATGATGTGAGAGTCATTTATTTGCCAATGACTTCACAATGAAGTTAATACTTCCTAAATGTGCACATGGACCTGAATGTTAATATTTCCAAGATGTGTATGTGAACTGGAATGTTAGTAGATAATGTTATCAGTGTGGGTTTTTGGTTGTGTTGTTTTTTTTGCTTCTAATTTGGATGATTGAATGTGTGTGTGTGTGTGTGTGTGTGTGTGTGTGTGTTCCAGCATAACTCTGGAACACCTCCAGCAATTGCAACCAAACTTGGGACATAGATTACTTACCCCCTCTGGAAACAATTTAACACTTCCAGGGGGTTTTGTGTTAAGAGCCTATTGTGCCTTAAAATGGCTTCTACTGTACTGCCTTAAAATGGCTTCTACTGTACAGTGCTGTGGAGTTACAATGGTAACACTACTCCACAAGGGAACTCCCTCTGGTAAGGGGGAAATCAGCCATTAAAAATTGTGGCAACATTCCTGGAAGGCAGGTTGGGATAAATAAATACCTGGGCAGCACCAGGATATCAGCGGGCGACGCCCAGGGGAAGGGCTCTCTCTGTGGCGGGCCCGGCCCTCTGGAACGACCTTCCCCCCGATATCAGAACGACCACGGACCTCCGCTCCTTCCGTATGAAACTAAAGACCCATTTCTTTCGACTGGCCGGCCTTGGATAGTCTCTCTGTCTATAGATTTTTAAATGTATTTTAATGGGTTTTAATTTTTTAGCACGGGATAACATAGTTTAATGGTGTTTTAAACTGTATATTTTGTATTGATTGTTTATATTGTTTTTAGTTTCTCCTGTGCACCGCCCCGGGTCCCTGTGGGGAGAGGGAGCGGTTAATAAATGCAAAGTTATTATTATTATTATATCAGCTCGTTGACAAATGAAACTGCCCGGTGGAAGAATATGAGTAGCACACCTGGACTATATGCACTTTAAGGCAGAAAATATGCACAGAAGCAATTGCTATAGGGCCACTAGAATGTTTACATAAATGTAGTCAACATTTTAAAGAGATGTGCATCTTAAGCTTGTTTGTTGGAAAATTAGCTCCAAATAACTGTATCAAAAGTTGGGAGGGGGAAGACATGAGAAAGAGACGGAGAAGGAGAGATGAAACCAAGCTATTTACATTTGACTATTTTCTACTTTCTGATGATTTCCTGGCTGTATCCCTCCACACAAGGAATAACTGGTCCAAATAAGAACTGAACATTTATTTTTATTTTTTTGCTTAAAGGTTTGCGGTATTTTAATGTAATTCCTCAGCAGAGGAATCAGGCTTTGGGTTCAGAAGCTATTCCTCACTTTTTCAGTGTGGTTGCTAACTAGGAGAGAAGAAAACATTAACCAGAATTCCTTGTGCTCACCTTCGGTTTCAAATGTGCCCAATTATTTGGAAACAAAAAGATTTTAAAAAATGGAAGAAAGTTAGAAACAGACAGACAGAAAGAGACAAAGAGAGAGACAGACAGATAGTCAGAGACAGAGGGAAACAGAGAGAGAGAGAAGGGAGAGAGAGAAAGGAGAGAGAGAGAAAATAGAGAGTAAGGACCGAGGGAGAAGGGAGAGAGAGAAAACAGAGAGAGAGAAAGGAGAGAGATAGAGGAGAGGGAGAAGATAGAGAGAGAAAAATGAGAGAGAAAGGAGAGAGAGAGAGAAAGGAGAGAGAGAGAGAAGGGAGAGAGAGAAAATAGAGAGTAAGGAGAGAGGGAGAAGGGAGAGAGAGAAAACAGAGAGAGAGAAAGGAGAGAGATAGAGGAGAGGGAGAAGATAGAGAGAGAAAAATGAGAGAGAAAGGAGAGAGAGAGAGAGAGAAAGGAGAGAGAGAGAGAAGGGAGAGAGAGAAAGGAGAGAGAGAGAAAATAGAGAGTAAGGAGAGAGGGAGAAGGGAGAGGGAGAAAACAGAGAGAGAGAAAGGAGAGAGAGAGAGGAGAGGGAGAAGATAGAGAGAAAAAATGAGAGAGAAAGGAGAGAGAGAGAAAGGAGAGAGAGAGAGAGAAGGGAGAGAGAGAAAATAGAGAGTAAGGAGAGAGGGAGAAGGGAGAGAGAGAAAACAGAGAGAGAGAATGGAGAGAGAGATAGAAGAGAGGAGAAGATAGAGAGAAAAAATGAGAGAGAAAGGAGAGAGAGGAGAGAGAGAGAGAGAGAGAGAATGGAGAGTTTTCCCCACCTGAAAATATTAGACAGGAACATTTTATGTCCCTTATGTTATGCGTATTTCCTTATTCTTCATGTAATTTGTACATCAAACCTTGCAGTGTTTCCAGAAAGTTGTTGAAATGACACACTTCAGAAGTTGCCACCTTTTTCATTTCAACAAGCATTTGTCTCACTTAATTATTACCAAACTGCAAAATTTCCCAAGCGCTAAATTGTTTTCTGCTGTAACATCCACTTCTTCAGGTGCTTCTGTGAAAATACTACTGGGCTCAGCTCAGGTCCATAGCATGTCTTTGGGCTTAATGCTCAGGCGCTTAAGCCTTCTACAACCTACTGGTAAGCTACTCATACCGAGTTAAATGTTTTTTTTCCCCCAAAGCCAATTTACACGCGAACTACAAAACGGTTCTCGTGGAACCAATCCAGTTCTCCTTAGGCAAAGGAATGCTTTGAATGTTCTGATGAAGATGGAGTTAAATTGTTTAGCTCGTGTTGCTACTCATTTCAGAAAAAAGCAGTTACGTAAGCTAAGTGGCTCAGTGGCTCAGTGGCTAAGATGCTGAGCTTGCCGATCAGAAAGGTCGGCAGTTCAGTGATTTGAATCCCTAACGTCGCATAATGGAGTGAGCTCCTGTGACTTGTCCCAGCTTCTGCCAACCTAGCAGTTCGAAATCACGTAAAAAATGCAAGTAGAAAAATAGAGACCACCTTTGGTGAGAAGGTAAAAGTGTCCCGTGCACCTTTGGTGTTTCGTCATGCTGGCCATATGACCACGGAGACGTCTTTGGACAGCGCTGGCTCTTTGGCTTTGAAATGGAGATGAGCACCACCCCCTGGAGTCAGGAACGACTAACACATATGTGTGATGGGAACCTTTGCCTTTACTCTTTAAGCTCTCCATTTTCCCTGAAAATAAGACCTCCCAGATAATAACTCCAATTGGGCTTTTGAGCGCATGCGCTAAAATAAGTCCCCCCCCCAAAATATTGCAACACAGCAGCAGCCATGATGTGACCGTGCTCACTGCCTCCTGCACCTCAAAAATTATATGACCACCTCGAAAATAAGGCCTACTGCTTATTTTTTTTGGGGGGGTGTCAAAATAAGACCCTGCCTTATTTTCGGAGAAACACAGTACTAAATCTGATGTTCCTTTTTGGGACAATGGAAGAAAAAAAGAGAAAGAGTTATCTTTTTAGTCCTGCTGGGGCTATTAAGAAAGTGGGGGCTTTTTAAGAGCATGATTCTCCTTTAGGGAAATACAATATTCTGCCTTTTTAAATAGTTCTTAAAATATTTCATTCTTCTAGGAAAAGGGTGGGTGCTAATGAGCGGTGGTTTCTGGCAGCTGCTACTGCCGGTTCACTCAGGGACATGCCACGTACCCTTGATGCACGCTGTGCGGGCGTGCGAAGTACAACGATAATTGCTCTGCGCATGCGCAGAAGCTGAAAACAAGATGGCGCTGTCTATGATGCCGCCGGGGGAACCAGTTCAGGGGCATGGCAAGCGTGGGTCGCTGCCGGTTCCAGCAACCCAAGCCGTCAAGTTACTACCGGTTTGGCCGAACCGTTCCAAACTGGTCCGAACCAGTAGGAACCCACCACTGGTGCTAATTTTGTACATTGTTTTGATCCAAAACATCATTATAAGTTGGAAGATAAGAGATGTGTCACCTTCCTTTTATGTTGTGATGTTTTAATGTGAAATACCTGTGAAAATGGAGCAACAGCTAGTATCACATTTAAATAGTTTGTAGGACAGTAAATAGTTATTTCACAGTAGCCACACACAACTGATCTATATACTTATCACCTTCAGGATGAACTAAATGAAATATTTAGTGCTACTCCCAGCAAGAGGAGAACAACTAAGAGGAATTAGCAACATTATATAACCAATCAAGTTAGTATCCAAGGAGCAGTTGTGAAGTTATATGCTTTTCTGTTTTCATTTGAGGGAGCATTTTCTTATTTATTTGGAAGACATATTTGCTTCCTTTATTTCAATAGGTCCATGGAGATTCTTATAAGGGACGCTTTCCCTCCTTCTCTCCCTCCCTCTGTCTCTCTCTCTCTCCTTCCCTCCATCCCTCTGCCTCTCTTTCTTCCCACCTCCCTCTCTCTCCTCCTCTGCCTCTCTCTCTCCATCCCTTTCTCCTTCCCTTCCTCCCTCTCCTTCCTCCCCCTCTCTCTCATGCCCACAAACTGCAAGCATTGATATCTATCTACTCTTGTTGATTTCAGCATTTGCTTCCTCAAGCCTGCAGGAAGTTCACCATCCTGTATTAGCCGCAAAAGTTCAAGCTATTTTTTTTTGCATTATATCATTTTCATATCCTTCTCCTGGAAGGCAGTTATTAATCAGGAGGTGCCACTAAGAGTTGAAGCAAAAGGGGGGAAGGAAGGGAGGGGGAGAGGCAGCCAGCTATTGATTAAGAAGTTGACTTACTAAGGGTCAGAATATCCGATTAGCAGGTTCATAAGCTGCTGGAAAGCAAATGAAAATTCATTTAACTGTAGCTGACTATGACATTTCTACATTGTGTTTATATATATATATATAAATAAAGCAGTTGATACCAACGAATCACGTACTTGGGGACAGGGTCTCAAATACCCTGCAAGAGAACTGTTCATGCTTCAAAAGATGCAAATTAATTACACAATTAATGGCTTTCGCCAGACCCAGAGTAAATATACTTAGAAATCTACCGCATCTCCATCATTGAAGTGCATACTTTGGGGCTTAGTAATGGGCCCTTGGTTTCCCCTGCATTTAATTCAATTTCTTCCACCCTTTGGATGCATTTAGATTAGCCATGAGCTTGAATTAATGAAGAGGAGATTCGCGCAACCGCCTGGGTGGTTACCAGTTCTTGGAGATTTGAAACAAAAGTCTAACTGAGAAGCTGAAACAAATGGGGAAAATGTTTCTCTAGGTTTGAATGCTTGTTGGTGAGCTTCATGGTGAGCTTTCTGTAACGTTCTCTCTTGTTGCTACACTCTGCAAATGTTCTCCCTCATTTAGCATTTTTGGGACCATTTACAACATTAGTTCCCAGGAAATGTGATTAAATGCATATGTGTATATAATCTAATCTGAATTTATATATTTGCTTATTTATGTTTCAAGGCTGCCCAAGGCCGTAGCAACTCTGGACAGTTCATAAATTTTAAATAAATACACATATTCATAGCAATTAAGGAGAATATTTGTAACTCAGGGTGGAATTGAAGGGTCCTTGGTGCTCTCTGAGCTTGGTTGTTTTCTCCTAGATGTTTCAAGAACGAAACTAAGAAATATCATCAGCCAAGCTGAGAGAGCAGCAAGAGCCCTATATATATATTAATTTGTTGTTGTTGTTGTTGTTGTTGTTGTTAGTTGCAAAGTCATGTCCAAGCCATCACGACCCCATTGACAATGTTCCTCCAGACCTTCCTGTCCTCTATCGTCCTCTGAAGTCCATTTGAGATCACGCCAGCTGCTTCAGTCACCATCCAGCCACCTCATTTTCTGTCATCTCCTCTTTCTTTTGCCCTTCATCTTTCCCAGCATGAGGCTCTTCTCCAGTGAGTCCTTCTTCCTTCTCCTTAGGTGGCCAAAGTATTTGAGTTTCCTCTTCAGGATCTGGCCTTCTAAAGAGCAGTCAGGGTTGATCTCCTCTAGGACTGACCAGTTTGATTGCCTTGCAGTCCAAGGGACTTGCAGGAGTCTTCTCCAGCACCAGAGTTCAAAGGCCTCATACCTACAAAGTATGTCAAAGAAGAAGAAGAAAGACAATTGGCCAGAAGACACATCCAAAAAGACCAAACAGAGAGAAAAGAAGTTTGTGCTGTTGATGTTTATTTTATTAAGCTAGGTACGTCTTATACTTCGGAGCATCTTATACTCCGAAAAATATGGTATATGTGCGTAGGCATCTCAGGATAACATGCTGGATACACATGTAGGTTTTGGCACTGTTTACGCCCATCCACATCGAAGTCATTCCAAAAATAAATAATTATAGTCCATCAACCTTTCGAACGGTAAAGTCAAAAGCGTCTCAAAGCCATAGGAGTGCCTGTATGTAATTATGGTGCCAAAATGATTTACTTTCGCTTCTAGAGACCTAACATTTTGCCCCTCAAATTAACAGCTTTGAAGTTTGCCAATATGTTTCATCTCAGATGTTCTCACTTCGGTTTTAATGGCTTGGCTATTACTGTTCTGCTAGCTAATTAGGAGAGCTTTTCGGCTGCCCAAATGTAAGGTCCTTTGGTAAGCCCTGCTCTGCTCAGGCATTCGAAAAACCTGCTGACTTCAGCCAAGCATTTCTGCCTCTGTTTGATAGATGAAATCCTGAATCCCATTGCCCTTTAAACGGGGTGATGGGCCAACGATGCAAATTCTAAATAGAATTGCTTTTCCTCCAGCCGTTTGTCCCGAGGTCCATAATAACTTAAGTAACCATTTTAATCACTTGAAGTGACTGACATCATACTGACAGAAACCCCAGGAGACGCCAAGAAGCCAAACAAAGTTAAACTCACAGATGTATTTCAGAGCAAAATGAATAATAAAAGAAGGATTAAACATGTCAATCGTTTGTGGGGGGGTTTGGGGTTTTTTGAGTTCTCATTCAGAATAGTTACAGGATTGAGTTGGAAGGGATCTTAGAGGTCTTCTAATCCAACCCCTTCTCAAACAAGAGACCTACACCAGGGTGTCCTCATCCAGAATAGTTATAGAAAAACAGCATTGGAAGGTCTTGGAGGTCTTCTAATCCTGTCCCTTCTCAAACAGGAAATCCTTGACCAGGGTGTCAAACTCAAGGCCTGGGGGCTAGATCAGAGCCATGGGGTGCTTGGATCTGGCCAATGGGTCTACCCTGGAAACAGTGATAAACTGGTCCACAGTGCCTGTGCCAGTGAAAACATAGCTCAGAAGTGCCATAGGCCAAGGGTGTCGAACGCAAGAGAGAGCTGGCAGAGCACTTAGCCGGTGGGCCCCTGACGTGAGTGATGCTGAGCTGGCCACACCCATCCTGGCCATGCCCACCCTGGCGCCTTGAGGCCAAATACAACCCTGATGTGGCCCCCAATGAAATTGAGTTTGACACACCTGCCCTAAACCATTCAAGAAGTGCCTATCCAGACTTTTCCAGTGATGGAGCTCCCACCACTTCTGAAGGCGAGCCGTTCTACTACTTAATTGTTCTCACTGTTAGGAAATTTCTATTTCGTTCTTATTCCTAGTTCCCCTTTTTCTCACTGAATGTTTGTTCATACTAAGCAGAGTTAAAAACAATAGATGAAGATCTGGATGGAAGCAAAGTCCAAAATAGACTTGGAAAGTCTGGATTGATGTTGATCCATGTGCTCATGGCTATATAAACAAGAGATGGAGAAAGGAATACTATTCATTCCTGTCCAAGTGTTGATCGCTTTCCACAAAGGCAAAATCCCTGGCATCATTTTCTAGGAATATCTTGATAACCACATTTGTACGCCAAATAGCTGAAGCGTGACCTTCACCTATTTTCTTGAAGGATGCCAAACCCAAGAAAATCACTTGGGTTTTGTCACCCACCTTCAAATTATTCCTGTTGTCTCCCTACCCACCCACCTCCTTCCAAATTGCCCAATTTAATGCAGTTATAATAAAAAAAAATACTGGAGAAACACATTCAAGGAATTTGTAGAGGACGTTGGCCAAATGAAAACCAGGACTGGACTCCCTATGTCCCTAATTATTGGGGAGGGGGGGAGGAGAAGGACCTATAGATCAACCAGCATGTTCACAATTATTATGAATTAACTGCACCTTCTTTCCTGCAAGTAGGTGTGATAAGTACAAATCACAACAAACGTGAACATTTTGAACGCATAGATTAAATCTCTATTTGAACATCTGGAGCAGGGGTGTCAAAGTCGATTTCATTGAGGGCCACATCAGGGTTGTGTTTAGCCTTGGGAGGGGGGGGGGCATGACCAGGGGGGACGTGGCCAGCTTGATGTCATTCATGTTACGGTTACCTGTGATAGCCTGAGTGCTCTGCCAGTGAAAATAGGTTCATGAAGCTCCGTTTTCAGCTGGAAGGGCTCCCTGCAATGCTCTGCCAGCAAAAACGGAGTTCGGGAGGCTGCACATCAGAGGTGGGTGTTAAGGCCAAAAAACACCCCCGTTGGAAAATAAACAGGCGGAATAGTGCAATACACCGGACAGCAAGAGATACATTGCTTAAACCGCACAAAAACTCTAAAACACTGATAGTAGAAAAAATAAATAGTCTTTACTCTTGATGTAACTAAAATACTTCTTCCAAACAGTGATACTAACTCCTCTAACAATAAACAGTCCTTCACCAAAACATAGTTATCTTACAGTCAGTCAAAACAATGATTCTTCTTCCATCTTCAGTTTCAGCTCCTTCCTCAGTGGCAATCAGGAAGCAAAGGAAAGCAAAAGGGATGAACTGTGTTTCCAGCTGCCTTTTATGATTGAGCTGGGAAGCACAGCCAATCAGATTCCACATAGTCCTTAAAGTTACATATACCCTTCAATAATCCTGGCTTATATATATTGTCAACCCAACATCAGGATAATTCTCCTAACAGTGGGTTCCTACCGGTTCGGACCGGTTCAGCCGAGTATGTAGGAGCTCAGCCTGCCATGCCCCTGAACCAGTTCTATTGGCGGTGGCGCCATTTTGATTTTTGGCTCTGCACATGCACAGAAAAATCTTTATTGCAAAAAAATGTTTATTTTTCTTTTCTAACATTGTGCGCATGTGCAGACCTTTTTAGGTGCACATGGAGCAAACATTTTTGCGCACCGAAGTGGCAGTAATGCCAGCAACAACCCAACCCTGTTGTACAAGAACCTTGCAAGCTCCATTTTCTACTGGGACAGCCTCCTGCAATCCTCTGCCAGTGAAAAAAGAGCTTGGGAGGACCGAGCGTGACCCTTGTGACCTCTGTTTTAGGCTGGGACGGCCTCCAGCAATCCTCTCCCAGTGAAAAGGGAGCTTGCAAGGGCCATGCTCAGCCTTCCCAAACTTTGTTTTTACTGGCAGAGGCACCATGGCCTGGTCATTCAATGTTTCCAAGCCAGCCCCATGGGGCAGATCTAAGATCACCCAGCGGGTCGAATTCAGCGTGCGGTCCTTGAGTTTGACACCCCTGATCTGAAGCTTCATATAACAATATTATCTAGTCCTTTCCCTCTTATTTTTTGTTCTGCTGAGGATATGCAGGCCCCGTTTGCTGTGTTCGAGATAATACATATAGATCATTTCAACAGGGTCAGGCAGGAAGGCTGGTGGAGAAATCCCAGGACAATTGTTAAGCACCAAACTGATCTTCTGCTATTTTCAGCTCTTCGTGTTGCTAGGGGGTCTCTCTTGGAGTGAATCAAGGGAGAAAACACCTGTCTCTCCCACAGAACGCAGGCTGCACTCTAGAGTAACAAGTGGAGTTCTGCATTCTTGGATGGTTATATTTATATATATATATATTTAAAGATCGTCTCACTTCTTCGTTTTATCTCTCCTTGCCAGTGCTCTAGCAAGAGTGTGTTAAGGGGCGAAATAGGATGTGGAACTGTGATAAGATGAGGTAGAACACACATTGATTCATGGAATGAGAGAGAAAGAGAGAGAGACCTGTTCACTTCAGAGCTTCCCGTTCTGATAGCAGAGCAAGTAAACAACCAGAATCACCATCCTTCTCATATACAGCCTTCTGCTATCTTTGAGAAACACTGCCACACAAGACCTTTACCTTGCTGGTCACATGGAGTGGGTGCCACATAATCTATGAAATGCAGAGGACGAATCCAGTCTTGAAAACAAACACTTCAAACCACATGTAATCAGGGGGGGGGGGGGGTGAAATGGAAGAACAATTTTTTTCCCAAGCTTCGGGCAATTAAGAACGTATGAATGAGTGAATGTGCTTGTGTGTGTGTGTGTGTTGGTCTACTCTAGAGGTTTATTAGTTTGTTCATTGTTTTTAGTGACTCTAGGGAAAATGATTTATACTAAGTCCAGTGTGACTTGGGTGATGTTCTAGGACAGTGATGGCGAACCTATGGCACGCGTGCCACAGGTGGCACGCAGAGCCATTTGGCAGGACACGTGAGGTTTTGGCCTGTCAGCTGGCCAGCATGCATGTGCGTGCTGGCCAGCTGATTCAGCAATTTTTAAAGCCGTTTTTTTTTTTTGCCCTCCCCAGGCTTTAGAGTAGCCTGTGGAGGGCAAAAACACCCCCCGCTACCCCCCGGGAGGCTTCAGGGGCTTCTCTGAAGGCTCCAGAGGACTAAACACAACATTATGAGCAAACCAGAAATGACTTCCGGTTTGCTCATAGGGCCTCTTTTAGTCCTCCGGAGCCTTCAGGGAAGCCTCTGGAAGGTCCCTAAAGCCACTGAAGCCTCCAGTGGGCCTCTGGGTGGGCAGAGGGGCTGTTTTCACCCTCCCCAGGCTCCTATATAGCCTGTGGAGCCTGGGAAGGGTGAAAAAAGCATGTAAAAATGGAGGGAGCAGCTGTGGTGAGTGAACTGCATTATGGGTGCGGCACGCTGGCTCACGACACCCCCTGTACTTCCCCCTTTATGACACACAAGCCTAAAAAGGTTCGCCATTGCTGTTCTAGGAGAAATTCTACAGAAGCATACAATGCATTCCAAGCAGGGGTGTCTGTTACTGCCGGTTCGCTCAGGGGCACACTTCGGGTACGGACGTATCTGATGCATGCTATGTGTGCATGCATAGTAGGGTAAAATTGCTTCTGCACATGTACAGAAGCAAAAAAAAAAGACTAACCGGTTCAGGAGCGTGGCTGGCTGAGTTACTACCTACTTGGCCGAACTGGTCCAACCCAGTAGGAACCCACCTCTGATTCCAATACCCTAAGACAGGGGTGTCAAACTCAAGGCCCATGCTTAGATCTGGCCTGCGGGCCTACTCAGTGAAGGACCAGCCTGTGGTGCCTCTGCCAGCAAAAACAGAACTCGGGAGGGCCACATGTGGTTCTCCTGGGCTCCATTTTTGACTGTGATGGCCTCCTACAACCCTCGGCCAATGAAAACAGAGCTCATTGAAGGTGTGCACGGCCCTCCCAGGCTCCGTTTTAGGCTTCAACAGCCTCCTGGAGCCCTCTGTCAGCAAAAATGGAGCCTCAATGAGTGATGTCGTGCTGGCCACACTGACCCTGGTCATGGCCTTCGGCTCCCTGAGGTCAAACACAACCCTGATGGGGTGCTGAATGAAATTGAGTTTGACACCCCTGCCCTAGGACAAAGATTCCTATATGCATTGTTGCGCTATTCACATCTTTATCTTTTTAAATTGTCCAAATGAATTCCACCACATGGTAGGATCCACCCTTGTTGAGCATGAAGCTGCAACCATGATATTATTATTACTACTATCCAAATAATGGCGATGTTATCCATTCAGTTGTATCGGACTCATGGCAACTTTATGGGCCAGGTCTCTCCACATCTTCAGATCTTACACTGCTTCTTTGACTTGTTCTATTGTCTGTCTGGTTTTAGCTTGGATGGCATCCATTCACCCTGATCTTGGATGGCCTGGTTTCCTTTTAGCGCTAGCTCTTCCCAAACGGAATTGCTTTCTCCAGGAAATGCCCCTGCATGATATGGCCAAAAGAAGTGAGTTGTAGTTTTCTGATTTGAATATCCAGACCTATGAGCATTTTAGGAGTAGGAGAAAGTAGGCAGAGTTTGGGGTGAAAGCCACAGATTTTCAACTTGTGTGTTTCTCTGGAATGCCTCAATCACTGGTTCAGGAGGAAACATCGTCTGGCTAACATAGCTTGGACTGTGAAGTTCAACCATGCTGCATACTTGGATAGGAAACGTCCAAGGCATTTCAGTACTGTAGGCTTGGCTGGAAAATTGGGGGAAAGAATAGTTGCACTATTGTCAAGAAAACTAAAAGGATCTATCTATCAAGTCACAAGAAGTTACATTTGGCTGAATGGAGACTTTACTTTTACCTGTGTCTTTGCCCCTGGCTAATTGTTCTACTATTCTACTAGAAAAGTTGAATTTTTGTTATATACCAGATGTGCATACAAACAGCTCAAACTGTTGTATGCAAAAAACCCATCAACAATATTTTATTTGTTTTATTTTTGTTTATTTGGTTTGTCAAGCATGTATGAGAAAACAAGTATAAGTATGAATATAATATATAAACATATAAGTATAAGGAGGCATACCTATATACAGTGGTACCTCGGTTCACGAACGCCTCTGTTCACGACCAACTCGGTTCACAAACAGAAAAGTTCCTCAAAATGTGCTCCGGTTCACGAACTCTGCTTCGGTTCACAAATAGGAACCGCGGCCATTTTTAATGTATTCCTGGCTGTCACATGGTTGTGACTTCCTGTAGGAAGATCGTAGAGAGAAGAAGACACAGAAAAAAGCCCCAGCACGCACACTGTGAGTACTTTCAGTGACTTTTTTTTTATTTTTGCTATGCTTTTAGCATATGGAAAACTGTGCCTCGGTTCACGAACAATTCGGTTCGCGACCAGAGTCAGTTCACAAATTAAGTTCGTGAACCGAGGTACCACTGTACATAAGAAATGAGTACAAATAAATGGGGACAGTAGGACAGGGACAGTAGGCACACTGGTGTGCTTATGCACACCCCCTTTATAGACCTCTTAAGAATGGGGTCAGGTCCACGGTAGACAGTGTAAGGTTGAAGCTATGGGGGTTTGAGGATATAACAATGGAGTCAGGTAGAGCAATTCCAGGTGTTGACCACTCTGTTCATGAAGTCATATTTTCTGCAATCGAGTTTGAAGCAGTTTACTTTGAATTTGTATCTATTGTATGCTCATGCATTATTGCAGTTGAAGCTGAAGAAGGCATTGACAGGTAGGATGTTGTGCAGACAACTTTATGTACTAAGCTTAGGTCAGACCTTAGGCGGCATAGTTCTAGGTTGTCCAGGTCCCAAATTTCAAGCTTGGTGGCATAAGGTATCCTATTGCGAGCAGAGGAGTGGAGGACTCTTCTCATGAAATGGCATTACAATACATGTAGGTTTAACAATGTTGCATGCTGTTTTATGCATACTAACCTGGGGACGGGAGTTCTTTTAAGTTGAAGAACTTGAAGCAATACTTCTGAATTGTTGAGTTCAACCTTGGGGCTTCCTACCTGGGAACAAGTACCATGGAATCAACAGGATTCATTTCTGAGTCCTTAATTCAAAATGTCAAGAGCCCACCCCTCCATTGGGGAGGGAGGGTAACTGCTTCTTATCCTTCTGACTCTCCCTATATTAATTAGCCTTTTTGGTTTTCAATTAAAGTCAAAGAATGGAGCGTGATTCTCTTGGTTTCGCCAACATAAGTCAGGTGTGAGGCAATTTCTCAGCGCTCTACATTTGTGTGCTGTTTTGTTCTTTTTTTTTGCAGAACGTGACTGTCTAGCTGAAATGCTTTAGTCCCTGAGATGCTAAGGTATTAGGAAGAAAATCAACTTATTTTCAATTGGAAAATGGATGCATATGTTTATCACACTTCTAATAAGACCAGCTCTAGCTTGTTGTCAATATGCATGAAATCAAACAGACCTTGGTACATGTGGGCTGTTGGGTAGCCTCTTTAGAGAATCATGTCCATTTACACCTTTTCTACTATCCATATTTCCTGCTCTCTACTCTATGCCACATCGTTTTGTAGTGAACTGGCTGACACCATGCCAAAGTAACCATAGCAACAAACTCAGATAGCAACAAACCCAGAATGTCCAGGTAGATTCTCGTCTTTGAATCCTGAAAAGTTAAGCATTTAATCCACCAGTGTATAGGCCAATTTTCTCGAATTTTCTCTTGTTGATTGACAATTGGATGCATTCCTTGAAATGTGGAAAGGAGAGGATGGATGGATGGATGGATGGATGGATGGATGGATGGATAGAGACAGACAGACAGAGAGATGACAGATAGATGACAGATTGATGATTGATAAATAGATGATAGATAATAGGTAGATGATAAACAGATGATAGATAGATAGATAGATAGATAGATAGATAGATAGATAGATAGATAGATAGATAGATAGATATAGACAGATGACAGATAGATGACAGATTGATGATTGATAAGTAGATGATAGATAATAGATAGATGATAGATAGACAGACAGACAGACAGATGATAGATTGACAATAGATAGATAGATGATAGATAGATAGATAGATAGATAGATAGATAGATAGATAGATAGATAGATAGATAGATAGATAGATAGATAGATAGATAGATAGATAGGATAAATAAATAGGGTGATAGATAGATAGATAGATAGATAGATAGATAGATAGATAGATAGATAGATAGATAGATAGATAGATAGATAGATAGATAGATATAGACAGATGACAGATAGATGACAGATTGATGATTGATAAGTAGATGATAGATAATAGATAGATGATAGACAGACAGACAGACGATAGATTGACAATAGATAGATAGATGATAGATAGATAGATAGATGATAGATAGATAGATAGATAGATAGATAGATAGATAGATAGATAGACAGACAGTAGATAGATAGATAGATAGATAGATAGATAGATAGATAGATAGATAGATAGATAGATAGATAGATAGATAGATAGATAGATAGATAGATAGATAGATACTGACAGACAGACATTGAGGCAGATTAGAAGTTTGTGGGTGTGTTCATTCCCCTTTTTTCATCCTATGTACTTTTGTCATGCAGCCCAATTCTCAATTTGGCTGCAGTTATTTTGGGAAATACCTTGTTACACTTCTACAGACATTTCTATAATGCATGAAGATGGAGCTGGAGGAGGAGGAGGGGCCCACAGACTTTCAAGCGTGTTTTTGCATGCCTTGCCATTCAGCAAGCCATTATTCTCTGAGCTTTAACCACCTTTAAGCCCCCTATAAAATATGGCACGGCAAAACCTGCGGAAACATGGAGATGAGATATCTCATTATATAGGTAAGATGCCATTAACCACGAATGGACTGCTCTGTCCATTTCAGTGTCTTTCAGATTCTGAGCTTTTCTTTCTTTCTTCTCCCCATCTTAAATTTGTTTCGGAGGAGGGGGAAGGGATTTTAATATACTTCTCGGTTTATTTTTTGAAAGGCATGGACTTTTATCTAATTACACATCCAGGTTATTTTTTTAATTAGCACTCTAATGTGTCTCAGATGCCTTTATGTAAAACAAATTCTTCTGTGCCTCTAATAAGATGCGTTTTACACATGGAGAACTGCAAGGCAAAGAACTGCCAATTTTCTATCTTATGCTTTTGGTTCTCTTGTGACTGCTTCACATGTACTGCACCTATGGTGATATCTATATACTGGAAAAATGTTCTATAAAATCTTTGTTAGGGCAATCAGGCCTCACTTTCTCACAAGGAGACTCAGAAGCTGCTTTTACTTCTTCCACTAATTTGATTCTAAGTAAACAGCTATAGTGTTTCTTGATCATGTTTTCATCTGTTCCCATGAGTATCTTACCCAATGATAGCATGGGCAAAAAACTTTGCTTATACGATTGAATTAGAAAAATGGCAGCAACTATGGGAAAGGAATTATAAACAGCAAAGAAAGAAAATTTGTATAAAATGTCTTATAGGTGGCACATGCCACTTGAAAGATTAGCAAAAGGGTTTAAGGACAAATCAGTTAAGTGTTGGAAGAGTCATCAATGACCAGGATCATATTCTTGTATGTGGTGGAATTGAAGGGAAACAAGAAGTTATTGGGATAAAATACAAACATGGTTAGAGAAAATGTTACACCGATGAGTAGCACTGAGACCAGAGGTATTTTTACTGGGTGTCTTACCAGAGAAAGGGAGTGAAGAAGACACATACTTGATCATACATATAATAACAGCGACTAGAATTGTATTTGCATAGAATTGGAAAACAGACAGAATCCCGTCAGAAGGAGAGATAATAAAGAAAATATTGGATTGTGCAGAAATGAACAGGTTAACTTTGAGAATAAAGGACAAAGAGGCATTGATGCACTTCAGGACATGGGGGCGATTTTATGATTGGTTAGAAAAGGAATATGAATAAAATATCACAGATAAGGTAACCCAGACGACACACTGTTAAATTAAGGGGAGGGGAAGGGGAAAACAGAAACGTATTAATATACAAATACACAGTTAAAAGATGACATATGTGGAATTATTATAATGAAAATAAAATGTGGAAGAGGAGACTCAGAAGCTGAATAGGAATTTCTTGGTGGTCCTCAGGACCATCAAAAGTAGAACGAGAGAAAGACCTTGGAGTCCTTGTGGACAATCACTTGAGAATATGAGCTAGCAGTGTGCAGCAGCATCCAAAAAAAGCTAAGACAACCCTGGGTTGTATAAACAGAGGCCTAGAATCACATGAAGTGTTAGTACCACTTTAGTAAAACCCTAGTAAGACCACACCTGGAATACTGCAAGCAATTTTGGTCACCATACTACAAAAAAGATGTTGAGATCTTGGGAAAAGTTCAGAAAAGAGCAACTAAGATGATCAAAGGCCCAGAGACTGAAACATATGAAGGATGGCTGCAGGACTTGGGTTTGGCTAGTCTAGAGAAAAGAAGAATTAGGGGCGACATCGTAGCACTATGCCCGTATTTGAGGGGCTGCTGCAAAGATGACAGGGTCAATTTATTCTCTAAAGCACCAGAAGGAAGGACAAGAAACAATAGTTGGAAACTAACCAAAGAGAGAAGGAACCTGGAATTAAAACTTCCTGATAATGAGGGCAATTAACAGGTGAAATTATGGGTGCTTTATCACTCTAGGTTTTAAAGAAAAGACTAGACAGCCAGTTATCTGAAATGGAACAGGGGTTCCAGCCTGAGCAGGAAATTGGCCTAGAAGTTTGGCCTAGAAGACCTCCAAGGATCTACTCTGCTCTGCTCTGCTCTGCTCTACTTCTATTCTACTCTACTCTACTTTAGTCTACTCTACTTCTGTTCTACTCTACTCTACCCTAGCCTAGCCTAGCCTAGCCTAGCCTACCCTACCCTACCCTACCCTATCCTATCCTCATCTTGTAGAATTATCAACTTTTCTCATCAAACGTCCAGTTCTACATTACGTAGGGTTGATGGAAAGGCTTAGTGCAAATGTGAATTTATCAAGTTGTCCTTTAGTGGCCATGCATTTAGCATGGCCACTAAAGGACGAAGTCTGTATTCCTTTATTCTCCAGCCTTGTTTTCACCTTATGTCCAACCTCCCCATCTTTCTCTCAGTGGCCATAATAGCCGGACTGCAAAAAGCTAAGAAAAGCGGCATGGTTAGGAATGATGAGCTGGCAAATGAGAGGTGAAAAAAGAAGAGTCGGGGGGGGGGGGGCAGCAATCGGTTTGATTTGGGGAATAAATTGCTATTTTCAGATTCAATTTGTAACAAAAGGCAAAAGCACGGTGCACCTGCAGATGCTGTCGCCCTTGGTATCCTGGCCTCCATCGTTGCTAGTCTTAAACAATCTCCCATCTATTGACAATAATTACAGTCCCGGATTTTTAAAATTGTGGTCCTTTCAGCCTTGTTTCATTCTGCGATGACTGTGATGGTGATGGTGAGATTGCCCCTCCTTGCTACCTTGTAAAACTTTCCATTATCATTTGGAAAGAATGGATACCGCAGTTGACTTTTAGCTATTTGAGTAAGAGTTGAGGGGCTGAGGCTCATTCCCTTAAAAAAAGAATAATTGTGTAGGTTTTATTAGATATGGTTGGTAACTGGGAGCTCCCCTCACCCCGATATTTAAAAAAACAACAACCCAAAACACTCTGCTCATTTGAAACAGATGATGCAACAGTGCAGAAGTGAAACAGATTGGATCTGTACTTCGGAATGCCGATAATTAAAGTGTCTGCTTATATCACAGTCTATACTATTTGTCAGGGCAAACAGTGGTGAGCTCTCCAGATACAGAAAGTCCCTTCATCTATTTTTCCCCCTTCTCTCTCTTCTTTTGCAGGAGTTGTTTGGCAGTGATGTTTGCAGTCCAAATCATTTTGCTTCCTTTTGTAGCCTTGAGGAAACTCAGTATCCATAGATCTTAGCCGTTCAACCTCCCATTGCTGAAGAGTAGGCAAGAAAAGATGTGTAGATGCGGCTTTGTGGGGGAATTTAAGTCAACCCTGTAGTTCTTCTTCGTAATGAATTTGGAGGCTGGTTAAAAAGAGAGAGAGAGAGAGAGAGACAGAGAGACAGAGACAGAGAGACAGAGAGGGGGGAGAGAGAGGGAGAAAGAGACAGAGAGAGGGGGCAGAAAAAGAGAGAGGGAGAGAGATGGAGAGAGAAAGGAGAGAAAGACAGGCAGACAGACAGATAGAGAGAGGGGGAGGGAGAGAGAAAGAGAGAGACACACACAGAGACACACACACACACAGAGGCAGACAGACAGAGAGAGACAGAAAAAGAGAGACAGAGAAAGAGAGGGAGAGGGAGAGAGGGGGGGCAGACAGACACACCGAGTGGCAGAGACAGAGAAAGAGAAAGAAAGGGAGAAAGAAAGAGAGAGACAGAAAGACACACACACACACACACACACACACAGAGGCAGACAGACACAGAGAGTGAGACATAGAGGGGGGAAGAGAGACAGACAGAAAGAGAGAGACAGAGAGAGGGAGGGGGAGAGAGGGAGAGGCAGACAGACACACTGAGAGTGACAGAGACAAAAACAGAGAAAGAGAGGGAGAGAGAGGGAGAGGGGAAAAAAGAGGGACAGAGAGAGACACACAGAGTGTGAGAGAGGGGGAAGAGAGAGACCTACAAACACTTGTTCAGATCACTAGACTGTAAAACAAAACATGTTGTTTCGCCTCAAGGAAAGATTATTGTTGTCTAAATAGCTAATGGCCCTTGAAACATATTTCTGAGCGAGCCGAAGGCACCGTCCTAACACTTTTTGGTGATTAGGAAGTAAGGCACATTCTGTGTGGCACCCTGGGAGACTGCAAAAGAACAGCTCCAAACTCAGTGTGCCCAAGATTGGCATTGAAGTAATTTAGCGCATAGTTCCCCGAAGAACCATCTGATGATCAGTTAATCGAAGATTATTTTTTTTCCTATTAGGGCAGTCATTCTGTCTTAGCTGCTGTGGCTATTGTTCCCATGTCAAGAAGCATGTATGAAATGCCCTGCAGCTGTGTGTCTGAAGCAGACATGGAACAAAGTCAAAATCATTGAATCTTGCATCTCAAGCAGGGTTCAGTTCCTCCTACTGTCCTCACCACTGGCTGCTTCTCTCTTAGAAGAGATTGAGGTTGCTCTCACCTGTCTCTTCGCCTGTGATCAAATCAGGGTAGCCCTTCTTAATTTAAACCTCAATTGATGTCTCAATCTGGTTTGGTTTGGAATGAAAGGAAATAACTCCCTGCCACACACGCCTGTACACACACACACAAACACACACACAAATATACAGGACCTTGGTTGGTAATTATGGAAGTCCATTAGAACTCAGTCTGTTTTATTTATTTAATTAATTAGTTGCATGCAATAGTGGCAAATATCTGTAGCTTGGGTGTAAGGATGAGGGTGAAGGTTCATTCCCCAGGTTCATTCCCCAGGTTTGTGGGTTGGTTTTGACCTGGGCTTCCCCAAAAAGCACGAAGCAGATTCCTGGTTCCGACAAAACCCCTTTTATTAAACAAATGTGAAGTCCTCTCATTCACATTCGGCAAAGGCCTGGTAAAGCAGTCTTTCAAAGGTGTAGTTATGACCACAGAAGTTATCTAGCTTGGAAAGCTGCCATGGAAATATTTTCCAAATGAGGTGCTGTGCAAGGAAAGACTGGGCACAGAGTCTCTGAGATTCACGGACAGATCAGCACACTCCTGAAATGAACTAATGAACAAACAAACGCATTGATTCCTGCAAACTCCCCTCCCCTTTCACTCCTCTTTGATCTCCTATAGGAGGGGCCATTCACTGTCCACCTGTGGCTTTACTCCCTAGTTGACCCTGATTTCTTAGCTGTTTTTTTCTTCTTCTGGCAGCTCTGCACATGCGCACACTGTTCCTCTGCCTCACTGCTGTCTAGCTCCAAAGAAGCCAGATGGCCCTGGTCCCATCTCTGCCTCCAACACAGAGCACATGTCAGAGCCTTGGTAAAATGGAGTTTAAGGCGGGGTCAGCTTCTTGGATGAAAAGTGAAACTTCTTCAAAGAAAAATAAGGAAGTCCAGCTGCCACTTTAAAAAAGCACCTTTGGGACAAAACAAACAAACAAACAAACAAACAATGCAACAATAAAGTCATAGTAGAAAACCCAAGACAGCTATCCTTAATTTCTTCATGAAATGTTAGCAAGAGGGCACACAAATAGCGTGGCAGTGATAGGAAGAGAGAATTCTACAAATTGAGATAGCAGAATAATAGAATAACAGAAGACAGAGTTGGAGGTCTTCTAGTTCAGCCCCCTGCTCAAGCAGGAGACGCTACATCATTCCAGACAAGTGGCTGTCCTGGCTCTCCTTAAAGGCCTCCAGTGATGGAGCACCCACAACTTCTGAAGGCAACTTCTGTGCCACTGGTTGATTGTTCTCGCTACTTTGAAATGTCTTATTCAATCTCACGGAGAAAGCAGGAACTCTTGTTTCAGATTAAATGAAGTTGCTGGTTCCATTAGCCTGTGTTTAGTCTTTGTCAAACCCACAACCCATTAGTAAACCATAAGTGGGTGCATTGCAGAGATGCTCACCTGTTTTATATGGAGTAGCTGAAATCCCAAGGCTCTGAATTTGTTACCGAGAAATGATAAGCTCATTTTCAAGGGGGGGGGGGAGATTAGTTCCTCTGTCAAGGATGGGATGGAAAACATGCCACTTATTTCTTTCTGTGCATCTGATTATAGGATGTCCTGAGGAGAGCCAAGTCAATCATAGTTACTCTTTCTGCTATGGTACAGTGAAGCATTTTCTTCTCTGCTTTGTGTCCTCTGCAGAGTAGGTGAGCTGTGGAAAACTGTGTGAAAGGTTTGTGCTAGATGTAAAGTTGGAGAAACATTTGAAGAGCAGGGTCTCTCTAAGGCTAGTAGTCTCTTGGATGCACATGAATTAATCCTGACACATTCTGAAAGCGAAACCTTCTTGACTGAGTCCATCCATCATGTGATACAATGAAAGGCATGGATCTGAACCATGAAGAGCTCCCGATCAACAGAGAGATAAGGCTGTTCTAATTTCTAAGGAGATTCACTCACCTTTCAGAGATAAGAATCGATACATTAGTTGTAATAGTTTAATTGTTGGTTGTAATCCATCCTTTCTTTTGTTATCTGTAATCCATCTAGATTCCATTAGGATGAAGGTGGTAGATAAATTGGGTATATGAGGAATAAATAAGCTAGCTTTAGCATCACTTTGTATGGGGAAAAATAGGTTGACTGAGAATAGAATGTCTCTCATGGAATTTTTTGTGTGTGGCAATATTGTAATGTCTGCCTGCCTGCTGCCTATCTCATCCATCCATCCATCCCATCCCATCCCATCCCATCCCATCCCATCCAATCTAATCTAATCTAATCTAATCTAATCTAATCTAATCTAATCTAATATATCTAATATATCATCTACCTCTCTATTGAGGTAGCAACGGAAGCTACAGAGGTCTAAGGCAAAAAGGTCTTCGTGACCCAGACAGATGCTTCCTGTTATCCCCCCCAGTTCTCATGATCAGTTCCCAGCAACTTCTCTAATCTATCACTTTACTAGCCACAAATAGCCCAAACAGACATATATCTTGTTGACCTAAGCAAACTGTCTCAACTGAAGCCATTTCACCCCCCCCTAAACTCCATATTTGGGCAAATGTATGTTAGTAAGAATGTATACGTAATCAAGGGTCTAAGAACTAACTTCTGTCAGAATAAGGGGGTTCAGACATCTTTATATGAGCTTGCAGCTTTTCGCTGAACCTGTGCACATAAATAAAAGCTTTACTACTTTGAAGAGCTTGTCTGTGTCCTGGCTTTCCTACAACACTATCTATCATCTATCTGTCATCTATTACATGAGAGATAGATATAACATGATAGCAGTGTTCCAATATTGGAGGAGCTGACCCAAAGAAGAGAGGGTCAACCTATTTTTCCAAAGCACTGGAAGGCAAGACAAGAATCAGTAGATGGAAACCAATCAACGAGTGAAGCAACCTCTAATTAATCATGGATTTCCTAACAGAACAATTCACCAGTGGAATGGTGTGCCTTCAGAAGTTGTAGGTCTTCCATCTTTGGAAGATTTTAAGAAGAAAATGGATAGTCATTTGTCTGAAATGGTATAGGATCTTCTGCTTGAGCAGGGGATTGGGATAGAAGACCTACAAGGTCCCTTTCAATTCTGTTGTTCTGTGTCTGTGTATCATCCATCCATTTCTCTCTCTCTCTCTCTCTCTCTCTCTCTCTCTCTCTCTCTCTCTCTCTCTCTCTCTCTCTCTCTCTCTCTCTCTCTCTCCCTCCCTCTCTCTCTCTCTCTCTCTCTCTCTCTCTCTCTCTCTCATCTCTCTCATCTCTCTCATCTCTACCTCTACCTCTACCTCTACCTCTACCTCTATCTAATCTTCCCACTGATACTCCATCAAAAAAATTATAGGCTCTGCTTTGGATTTTCCAGATAGACAAGTTTCTAAAATCTTCTTTGGTTGACTATGGAGTAAAAAAAAAAAAAAAAAAAGCAATCGCTATAGAAGACACAAGCAAAAATATTTGAAAATCTGTTATAGGTGTGGGTGTTCATAAGTTGATGAGTGAATGCACACATTTCTGATGGCGAGACACCAAAGAGATTTGCTTCTCTGATGTATGGGTTTCATTAACCTTTTTTAGTGCCTGAAGATTTTTTTCTTCTTCCCAAGCAGTTTTGTACTGCCTTTAGAAGTTTGGTTAGTTAATTCATCCTTCCTAGTGGGCTAAGGGGAATCCTTAAGGTAATAAATAGAGACATAAAGCACTTCAAGCTATGAGGATCAGCCTAGAGAGGCAAAGGATGAAGTGTGGAAAGATAAGCACCAAGGAACGGCTATTGTTAGTTTACACCTAACATGGGATTCTTTTCCCGTCTCCCCAGTTAAGTCAGCACTTATAGCCAGATCAGTGGGCTGCTAATATAGGATTAAATCCTGGTTCCATGGGAGCGACTGAGATGAAGAATTAAGAAGCGAGGAGCACTTAAAGATTGGCCAGTTCTCCTGGGGTGTCCTTGCTGGTTTTGGAAGAAGTGGGACCAACGCTTGGCAGGAGATCAAAGAAGATCCAGAGGAACAGGCCAGAGGAGGGAGGCTGTGATTACAGTAATGTCTTGATAGATCTCTTGGGGATTGGGGTTTCCCACTCAAAAACCAAAGCAGCCTACATCAATTAACCTTTTGCATAAATTGCAAGGAAACTAGAATCTCAGCCTTGGCAAAACCCCAGATCGGCAAAAAACGGTTTAAAATTTTCCTGGAAGGAAAAAAGGCTGCCAACAGAGACATGTTAGGCCTTCTCCTCACAAGGATTTCACACACCAGGGACTCCCACAACCTATTTTTATACCCTACTGACCCTTTCTTCTTGCACGGATGTATCTGCATCGAACTATGGCATTGGTTTTCAACCTTCCCAATGCTGCGACCCTTTAATACAGTTCCTCATGTTGTGTTGACCCCCAACCATAAAATTGGTGGCTCGGTTCCTAAGACCATCGGAAATATGTGTTTTCCGATGGTCTTAGGCTACCCCTGTGAAAGGGTCATTTGACCTCCAGACTCACAGGTTGAGAACCGCTGAACTATGGATTTTGGGTGGGGGGGGGGAGGAAAGTCAAAATAATACTTCCAGCGATAGATGGTATCACTGTGATGGGGAGGGGAACTAAGAGAGGCAAGAGACAGCTTTCTGGTAGATGTGCTCAGCAATAAATTGTATTTGCACAATATTGGAAAAATGAGAACACCCCACCGGATGAAAATGTAATCCAGAAAATATTGGTTTGTGCCAGTGGTGGGTTTCAAATTATTTTGGAACCTCTTCTATAGATGTAGCCTGCTTTATGGAAGTGGCTTGCTGGCCATGTGACTGAGTGGGAGTGGCTTGCCAGTCATGTGACTGGGTGGGCGTGGCCAACTTGTAAAATGTGGTGAAACTCACTGAACAACGCTCTTGCTTATCAACCAAAATGTTGGCTCAGAAACTCTGGCATTTGAAGCACGCAAGTCTTAAAGATGTCAAGTGACAAGACCCTTGCACCCCTAACCCTTTAAAAAAAACAAAATCCAGGAGTGTTCAAACTTACAGCTTTAAGACTTGTGGACTTCAACTCCCAGAATTCCTCCTCTCGCTCTTCCTCTTGATGATGTGTGGACGGGCGGGGGGAGGGAGCTGGAACCGGTTCTAAACGGCACTGTAGATTTGTGGAACCTCTTCTATAGAAGAGACTAGAACTGGCAGGAACCCACCCCTGGTTTGTGCAGAGATGGATAGACTGACATTGAAAATAAAAGACACAGAATACTATTTAGTTATAGACAACATTCATATTTTATTTAATCATAACCATACTCTTTCTTCATCTAATTTCTACCTCTTATCTCCAACCATTGATAATACCTATTCCACGTTAAATAGCAATAGCAATAGCACTTAGATTTATATACTACTTTGCAGTGCTTTAAACCACTTAGAGAGTATATAGGTCTAAGTGCCTCCTGAAAAAAAAAAGCATCTTTGGGACATTAACCTGGACTTTGCCATGCCAAAAATATCCATGCCACCCAAATCTCAGGTCTCCGTCTTCTAATTCCCAAGGGCTTCTATTTCTCAGCAAGTAGCACTACTTTCATCCAAACAAATTACAAACTGCAAAATGCAATTTCATATCATGTAGAATCAACCCTCCTCTTCCCCTTTGCAGCTTATAACACCTTATACTTAACTCATGGGTTTTTCCCCTGTCACACAAATTTAGATATATCCTTCTGCCACTGTTTAAATGGTACATCAGTTTTCAAAACAGTTATGGTCTGCAGGAAAAAAACCCATCATTCTAAGCAAGATGTTCATTTCTTTTAAATCACAGGACTTCTTCCAGCAATGGCAATTGTAGCTTCTTCCAATCTCAACGTGTCTTTTTAAGCTTCCTCCTGTGTCTTAACATAGTTATTTTGAAATAACGTTCAGTTCATATTTGTCAGAGTGCTAGTCAGATATTTTACCTTCCTCTTAATCTTTGTTCACCAATTCTGTCTGATCTTCTATTTTCTCATTTTTGTTAACAACTTCGTCTTCCGTGTATCAAGCTTGAAACCTGCTGATGCACCAAATTCTTTTAATTTGCTCATTAATATTTCAATCCCCTTTAAAGGAACTTCCAGAACCAACTTCAATTCGCCTCCGAAAGCCCTTAACTTACAAGTCTCTTAAAAAAAAATAATCTTTGCTCTCACGATCTTCGCATTTGTCTTATATCTCTGTTCAGTATTTCAAGAATCAAAATAAACAGGAGAGTTGTCAGGGTCCCAAGTAACACCCCCAACGAAAGAAGACTCTGAAGCTTGAGGTTCCTCAAAGTTCCATTTTATCAGAGATGTCACATTGGCACATCTGGGAAAACCCGAATCTGAAAGTTTCCAGGTTTTCCCAACCCAAATGAAAGTCCAGGTCCCTGCCCAGCACCCACATATCCATCACATGGTCCAATCAGGCTCCATCCAAAACTGGAGATGCCTCCCGGTCCCCTCATTGCAGCTGCAGGGCAAGATATCCTTGACTCTCTGAGAAAAGAATGTTATTTTGACTATATATATACTCCATATAACCCCCTTCCATTTTCCCACAGTAGCAAATGTGGCAGGCCTGAAGGCCCAGATGTAAAAGATGGCTTTCATATCTGACAGGCATAGCCATTGGGACAAGCTTGTCTTGTTTCTTACATCGTTATTATTATTTTTTAAGATCCTCATTAACAATTATGTTCCAAAATCTCCATGTTTCTAACTTTGTCTCCTAATTGCCTTTTAGTTAAAAACCCACATGGATCCTCATGAATAAGTGCTTAGAAAATTAGTTTCAAGCCATTGTCTAAAATTGCTATGATACTACATCCGGGTTTTGGTCACTGCAGTATAAAAAAATATGTTGAGGCTCTGGAAAAAACTAAAAGAAGAGTGAGAAAGATGATTAGGAGGCTGGAGGATGAAACATTGGAAGAATTGCTGCAGCATTTGGGTATGCCTATCTAGTGAAAAGAAGAATTAGGGGTGATATGACTGCAGTGTTCCAAAATTTGAGGGCTGCCATAAAGAAGAGACAATGTGTTTTCAGCCTATTTTCCAAAGCACCAGAAGGCCAGACAAGAAGCAATGAGCTACGAGAAAAACAACCTAGAACCTAAGGAGAAATTTCCTGACAGTAAGAGCAATCCACCAGTGGAAAAACGTGCCTCCAGAAGTTGTGCTCCAACACTGGAGGTTTTTAAGAAGAGACCGGATAACCATTTGTCAAAAAAACGGTATAACGTCTCTTGCTTGAGCAGGGGGTTGGATTAGAACCATGATAGCAAATCTATGGCACGCGTGCCAGAGATGGCACGCAGACCCCGCTCTGCTGGCATGCACGCCGTCACCCCAGGTGAGATCTCCATGGCGTTTCTGTCATGAGTTTCTGTTTCCCTACAAACAGTGAAGCTCACCAAAGATCAAGAACTTACCTCTTGCCGTGCTGTTGGTGTTGGGATGCCAGCTGGTCTTGGTGTCTCTGCTGCGCATGCGTGCATGTCCATGTTCGACCACATGTGCACCTTTCAATTTGGACATGTGTGCGCACACAGTTTGGGCACTTGGTTTGCCATCCCTGGATTAGAATATCTCCAAAGTCCCTTCCAATGCTGTTATTCTATACATTCTGAACAACCAACAGACATTATTCCACAGTAAAACTGGCGCATAGTTTCTTGTTAAAATCAGATCTTGTCCCTCTTTAGGTATTAATGCTATATTGGCCTCTTTCCAACTCTCTGGCAACTTTCCTCCTCGTAAGATAAAATTCATCAGGTTTTGTAAAGGTTGCAAAAGTTCATCCTCAAATCATTTATAATAAGAACCTGATAATCCATCTGGTCCAGGCGCCTTTCCTGGTTTAATCTTTTTTATGGCTTCAGAAACTTCCCTTTACTGTTATAGGCTCATTCATAATCTGTCTCTATTCCTCTCTAATCCTCCGTAAATTTTATTGGTATCTCTGTTTGCCAATAATATCTACTTCTTTTAAAAAGGAGATTTGTCTCTCCTTCCACATATAATGCACATTTGCAGTCTTTAAATTATTGGGAAACCCATATTCTTCGACTGTGATAGCAAGTTTGCAAGTTTTAAAATATTCTTCCATTTGTGCTTCATAGTGCAGGTTTAATTGGGTTTATTGGTGATGGAGATAATAACTTTCCTCAAGATCTTATATGACTCGATCAATATTGGTTGCCTTACTTTATTTTCACTTTTAGGAGGCACCGAAAACAAACATTTAAAAAAAAGGAAAAAGTTTTCTCTGTCTAATCCTTAATGAAATTGGATCGATGCGAAATTGACTCTGTTCATTTGCAAGTTGAACCCTTCTCATAAACAGAGGGAATGAATGGCAATCTGCTATGTTGAGTAGTTTCTTATCTTTGTCTATCCCTTGAAGTTTGATGGGAAGAATCAAAATGCGTGTTTACAGATTTTTGGACTAACTTTCTTTGGGTAGCCTTTTCTTACCAAATTTATTTGTAGATTTGGATGATCACGGGGATTGAGTGGATATATTTGTTTGTGTGAGTAACAACCTAAATGGGCATTTACCCCGTAAGTAGACAAGCGTCACACAGCACAAGGTGAAATCCAAATTTGTATTTGCTGTAAAGAATAAAGCAGAAGATGAAGTGATTGGTAAAAGGGATGTCTCTTCTGTTTTAAAGCAATTTTATTGGGTTTTACAGTATTTTCAGGAAAAGGGGTAATATAGGGTAATATATAAACATTTTAATGGCTTCCATGTGGAGGATGTTGATACTTCATAGAAATTCAAAATTGAAAAAAGAAAATAATTGGCAAAAGATATGTATATATATATATATATATATATATATATATATATATATATCATAGATTTATAGATAGATAGATTTTATTTTTCTATACCGCGTCCTCTCCCCAGGGGGACTCGGACCGGTGCACAGGGAAAATTAAAACAACATAAAATATATACATAAATAAATACAATAAAAACAAATTAAATCAACTGTCCCTGCACTAAAATCCCCATTTTAAAATTATTTAAAATTAAATTATTTAAAATTATTAAAATTATTCATATTTTAACATGCATACATTCAATCATTTGTTTTTCCTGCCATCCCTTTTCACAGGTTACAGTAATGTTCACAATATCTAGTCATTTCTGAGATCTGAGTCTCTTTGCTATTGTTTCTTCTTTCTCTTTCCCACCAATGGGCGGGGCCATGGCCCCTCCCGTTCCCTCTTCTTCGTCTTCCAGGAGTGGGGAATGTTTCTTAAGAAAGGCCTCAGCCTCTTCTACCGTTTTAACTCTAACTCTGCCCCCTTCCCAGAAAACCAACATTCCTTCAGGCATTAGCCATTTGAACCAAATCCCTTTTTTAAACAATTTTTTAGATAAAAAGGAATACTTCCTTCTTATCTCTCTAATTTTTTTTTAATTAGTTTTTTAAGGGATGTCTCTTCTGGTTGACAGCACTTTCACAAATGCATGCTGGGGATTTGCTCTTCCAGTTTACGGCAATCACCTGCACTTACGTGCTTCCGTTTTGGCACTCAGTGCCAAAATAGGTTCGCCTACACTAATTTATAAGTATCTTGAAACCTGCCGTTAGTGCATGGCATTTGTAAAGTATTTGTAAAGCCCGGGAGGCCATCTTTTTCTTTAGATCTTATGGACTGCCACACTTAGTGTTGTGGGAAACTGAGAGTGGGGATTGCATGCAGTGGTAGAGATATATAGCCACAAAAACAATCTTTTCTCGGGGGGTCAAGGACAATTCAGCCTGCACCTGCAGTGGTGTGACTGGGAGGCATCTTCAGTTGGGACGGTGCCTTGATTGGACCACGTGATGGACATGTGGGTGCAGGGGGAAGGAACTTTGATTTTCTTTTGGGTGAGGAAAACCCAGAAGCTTTCAGATTTGGGTTTTCCCAGATATGCCAATATGACGTCTCAACTAAATGGTATTTTGAGGAACTTCTAGCCTCGGAGTCTTCTTTCGTTGGGGGGGGGGGTTACTTGGAAAGAAGAACTAGGGGAGACATGATAGCAGTGTTCCAATATCTCAGGGGTTGCCACAAAGAAGAGGGAGTCAAACTATTCTCCAAGGCACCTGAGGGCAAAACAAGAAGCAATGGGTGGAAACTAATCAAGGAGGGAAGCAACGTAGAACTGAGGAGAAATTTCCTGACAGTTAGAACAATTAACTAGTGGAACAACTTGCCTCCAAAAGTTGTGAATGCCTCAACCCTGGAAGTCTTTAAGAAGATGTTGGATAGCCATTTGTCTGAAATGGTATAGGGTTTCCTGCCTAGGCAGGGAGTTGGACTAGATGACCTCCAAGGTCCCTTCCAACTCTGCTATTGTATTATTTGTATTAAAACACTCTCAGTACTTCTGTAGTAAATTGGGGGGGGGGAGCTACTCTTTATTCATGGAATACACCACATTCCTTTATCACAATACTGAAGAAATTAGGACTTTTTTCTTTCTTCTTCTTGAGTCTGCAATGAGCCTTCTTCAAAACTCATGCGGTCATGTCAAGGGTTTAATGGAGCCTCCAAAGCAGATTTAAGTCATTCACTTTTGCATTGTCAAGACTGATCCTCTTTTTATTAGCTTCCCCAACAGATTAATAACGTATCAGAAATCATGACTCAAATTATTAAATGGGTAGCACACACCTACATGTGGAAGCTTATTACTGAAAATCAAATACTTGAAATGCTTTGAGCAAATGTACCAAGTGATCTTTTCAGAATTGAGGAATGAAACTGCTTGGTCCTTTTCTGGCACAATGCAGCCATCTTCAGGTGTGTCTCTCTCTGTGTGTTTGTGAGAGTGTAAATATATATTTACGGGATGCAGTGGCTCAGTGGCTAAGATGCTGAGCTTGTTGATCAGAAAGGTCGGCAGTTCAGCAGTTTGAAACCCTAGCACTGTGTAATGGAATGAGCTCCCATTCCTTGTCCCAGCTTCTGCCAACCTAGCAGTTCGAAACATGCAAGTAAAAAAACAGGAATCACCTTAGGTGGGAAGATAACAGCGTTCCATGCGCCTTCGGCGTTGAGTCATGCCAGCCACATGACCACAGAGACGTCTTCGGACAGCGCTGGCTCTTCGGCTTTGAAACGCAGATGAGCACCGCCCCCTAGAGTCAGGATCGACTAGCACCTATGTGCGAGGGGAACCTTTACCTTTACCTAAATATATATATGAGCATTTCTAACTGGATGGAAAGAATGGGTCCATCTGCACAGACTTGTCTTGTCTTCTTTGGCCTACAGAGGTTCTGCCTAAAGCAGAATTATTCTCAGGTTTATTAGAGTGCAACTACACTTAACTGTCAGACCAATATGTTCAGGCTACGAAAGTCAGAGAAAGGAAAGGGATAGAATTATAAAGGAGAATATTTGTCGCTCAGAGTTGAAATCAGGGGTCCCTGGTGGTCCCTGGTTTTGCTGTTTTCTTGCAGGCATTTCATTACTCCAACTAGCTGACACCATCAGTGCTAGTGGTAGAAAGATGCACATTAAATTCTCTTATTTAAAAAGCTCGCACTTTCTTCCTAATGGCTGAAAATTGTTCTAGTTGAGGGTTCCTTGGAGCTCTCTGAGCTTGGTTGTTTGGCCTAATCCAGGGGTCTGCAAAGTTGGCTCTTTTAAGACTGGTGGACTTCAACTCCCAGAATTCCCCAGCCAGCTATGCTGGTTGGGAAATTCTGGGAGTTGAAGTCCACCAGTCTTAAAAGAGCCAACTTTGCAGACCCCTGGCCTAATCTATCCTTCCTAGGCTCTAATATAAATTTAAATTGTTTTAATAGAGATTGCTGGGAATTAGTGTAAAGGGTTTTTAAGGTTTTAAGATTTTAAACTTTTAGCGCAGGTAAATTATTTAATTCTATTTTAAATATTGTATTGTTGTATTTATATATGTTTTTAAAATCCTGTGCACCGCCCCGAGTCCCTTCGGGGAGAGGGTGCGGTCTACAAATCAAATAAATTGAATTGAATTGAATTGAATTCTTGCAGGTGTTTCATTACCCTAACTAGGTAACAGCATCAGTACTAAGTGAAGTTACAATTATAGGACTAGACAAATCACCATGTTCCATCACTGGGAATGCTTTAGTTTTGTTTTCCCCTATATAAATGTATACAAATATGTGTTTTATACTTTTGCAGGACGTGTTTCACAAAAAGCCATTTATGGGATTTCAGGAATCGTAGAACCTTACAGGTGGGTTCACTCTAAGGCAAATCTAAAAGAAAAAAAATCTGATTTCAATTTTTTCTCAATTTGAAAGAGTAGAGACTGTATTTAAGCTTCAGCTGTAGTACAAAATTTATTTTATTTTATTTATTTATTTTATTCAATTTATATCCCGCCCTTCTCCAAAAGGACCCAGGGCGGCGCACAGGAATTTAAAAACAACATACAAAAATAGTACAAAACATATAAATTTAAAAATCTATTAAATAGCAAAACCTGCGCTAAAACCAATTAAAATCCCCCATTTAAAACTATCTAAGATTAGTCACAGCGGAGGCTATGTTAGGCCGGCTTGATGAAATAAGTGTGTTTTTAAACACTGGCGGAAGAGGCGGAGGTCGGTGATGGTGCGGAATTCAGGGGGTAGGTCGTTCCACAGGGTAGGGCCCGCCACAGAGTAGGCCCTTCCCCTGGGTGTCGCCAGCCGGCATTGTCCGGCCGATGGCACCTGGAGAAGGCCCTCTCTGTGGGAGCGTATCGGTCTAAGGGATGTAAAAAATTCCTTTAGTGTATGATGCTAGGCTTTGTCTCCAACTGAGTGGGGTTGAGATGCACATAGAATGATTACTCCTTAATAGTAGCAGTGGACGTATTTCAGACTGAAAGTGTCAAGTTAATGTGGGCAAGTGGTGAGATGATGCTCACTAGACAAGTGGAAAATTTGAAGAGGGAGAGAGAGGAGAAAATAGTTATTAAGACTTTAATGCTTTTCTGAACATTAAAAAAAGGCAGCTTTGTTGACCTTCGCCTGAAGTTGCTCTGACCGAGGCTTCCCCAGCAGCACGAAGCTGAATCCTCATCCTGAAAAAACCCCTTTTGTTTAGTTTACAGTGAATTCCTCCCCAGCAAAGTCTTTCCGCTCCCACAGTCTTTCAAGATCGTTCACAATCACTGACCTTTATGAGGAGAGTGACCAGGCCGATATCTTTCAGATGCTGCAATACTTGGCATGAATGCAGGAATGAACTAATTGTCTCCTGCAAACTCCCCTCCCCTCTCGCTCCTCTTTTATTTCCTCTGGGATGGGCCATTCACCATCCATCTGTGACCTTACTCCCAAATCGACCCTTGTTCCATAGCTGTTCCCTTCGCCTGGCCACTCTGCACATGCGTACATTGCGAACAGGCTCCAGCTGTTTGTCTGCCTCACTGATGTCCGACTCCAAAGGCAGCTGATAACTGTCAGAAGGCCTTGGACCTCTCTCTGCCTCTAACGCAGAGCCCTCCTCAGAGCCTTCCCCAGACTCCAGGACTGGCCCATGTTCCTCCCCAACCTCCTTTCTGTCTGAATCTGCTGCCAGCTCTGCTGGTGGGCCACAACAGAAGCAATGAATGAGTAAGGATACCATAACTGAGCTGCAGAAATCCAGACCCTATAGTAGACAGTAAATAAGAATAAATATTTCCTCTGTCCAGTCATGGCTGAGTCTAGGAGCCAGTGCTTTTTCTCTGTTTCTTAGCTGAGGGGATTAAAATTGTCCAAAGATACCAGTACTTCTTTGGCCATGTGGCTGGTATGGCTGCTATAAGCCTAGGTACATGGGACATTGTTACCAGAAAAATATTTCATTCTTTGCTGATATTCATTCATTCATTTCATTCATTTATTCGACTTATTAACCGCCCCCTCTCCCCGAAGGGACTCAGGGCGGTGCACAGGAAATATAAAAACACAATATATCACAAAATAAATACCTAAATACTTAAAACTATATTAAATTTACACCCGGTGCTAAAATCTACCCCATTAAAAACTAATCCCTGAAGCCCAATGTAGAATTTCTCTGCTAAAAACCTAGGCTAAGTACGGTAGGTTAGGCCAGGCCGGCCTGTTGGAAAAAGTAGGTTTTTAGTTGCTGGCGGAAGGAGCGGAGGTCCGGGATAGATTTAAGTTCGGGGGGAAGATCATTCCAGAGGGTCGGGCCCACCACAGAGAAGGCCCTTCCCCTGGGCGTCACCCGCTGGCATTGCCTAGTGGACGGCACCCGGAGAAGTCCCTCTCTGTGGGAGCGAATCGGCCGAAGGGATGTGTGGGGTAGGATGCGATCCCGCAGATAACTAGGACCCGTGCCATGGAGCGCTTTGAAGATGGTAACCAACACCTTGAAGCGCACCCGAAAGACCACAGGCAGCCAGTGCAGCTCGCGCAGGAGCGGTGTTACGTGGGAATACCTAGAGGTACCCAATATTGCTCGCGCGGCTGCATTCTGAACTAGCTGTAGTCTTCGGGTGCACCTCAAGGGGAGCCCCATCTAGAGATCCACAAGACAAAGTGAAGGAGCAGGAATCACAGACGAATTTAATACTAGTATTGAGGTGAATACGCAGTCTTGAGAACTACAAGAGAAATTTCCAACTTATTTGTGATGGGATGCTTTAAGATTTGCAATATTTGCAAAAAAGATTCACTTTTCCCCAGGTTTCTAGGTACTTCGATTGAGTTGCTGTTTTTTGAGGTAAATTATCAACAGAATCTTGACTGTTCGTGTCCTAACTTTATTCCCAGGACTGATGTTGTTATCTAGTGGGCTAATAAAATGTCTACAAGAAAGTAACCGAACTCAAAGAACATCAACAACCCCACAATTCAGTCCCGAGCTACAAATATTTGCTTCTATTGGTAGAATAATTCCATCCTAATGGAATAATATTCCATTATTCTTCCAGCCTTTCCACAACATTTTATACATTTTATGTTCCTCTGGGTTTTTGAGCCCACATGTAGTAGTCATCTTAACGAATTCCTTCTGGGTTCTCCTTGTTTAATGAAAAGCCCTAAACATAATTCCAGATTTCCTTTCCCATCCTATTACAATAGTCTCAAAGGTGCTTTTTTTTCCTCAAAAGACAACTGAACTGTGGTTTTTTTTGTCCTTGAGGAAGAAGACGTTTCACTTCTCATCCAAGAAGCTTCATCGGTTATGACATATTGATGTAGCTTCTTGTATGAGAAGTGAAATGTCTTTTTTTCTCAAGGGAAAATCATAGTCCAGTTACCTTTTGAAACAACACCTTTGAGACAACTGTGACCTGGATGACTGAGAAATCTCCACAGACATATTGCTACAATACTTTTCATAAAAATCATGTAGCCAGTTTATGTATTATAACAAGTCTTAGAGGCCTCCATTAAAGTAACTATTCAATGAATTATGTATAGGAAAATGAACTTCTTGCCTAGAGGGTTTTCAGGAGTAGAAAAAGAAAGCATGAGAGAATTAAATGTAGGCTCAGCTGGAGTAGCCCGTTTAAAAATCCAATATGAATTACCATAAATTCAGTCGGAGTCTTTGTTTTAAACTGGAAAGGATGTGTTCCCATTTCTGTCACAGTTTTATAACATTGCTTTAGGCCAATTGCTTTACAAAAAAATAGAGTTTTTTCTGCAATATGGGGTTAATCATATTAATTTACCTCATGGTTCTGAAGGTCGCCAGAAGTGAAAAGGCTGGACTTCCAAAGGACCACACAGATAAACAGCAGTGGCAAGGAAAATGGTTGTATTGAGTCCACGCTACCAACCATTTCTCAACCTTCTTACCACTTTTTTTCAGAATTCATTCCAGCTATTTCCACGTCAGCCCTGGAACCAACGGTAATGCACTTTGTGCATTAATTATTGTTCCTTGCTTTAAAAAACAACAACAACAACTTTGGATGGAAATCTAGAGATTTTGCAAGGAACTTTGCTTAAGCGTAGCCATTATTCACTGTCTAAGCCAGGGATGTCCAAACTTGGGAACTTTAAGACTTGTGGACTTCAACTCCCAAAATTCCCCAGCCAGCATAGCTGGCTGGGGAATTCTGGGAGTTGAAGTCCACAAGTCTTAAAGTTCCCAAGTTTGGACATCCCTGGTCTAAGCGAATAGGAAATCATAATTTTTCATCTTGCGAACAAAAGGTTGGAAAAGGGCAGCAGGCCTGCATTGCACAGCTTGGTGGTTTGGAAAGTCTCTGAATTTGCCGCATCGATTTTGAACTGTGTCGATTTAGCTTCATAGAAATAGAAGTAGAAATGCAGTTAGACACACTTGTAGATGATATAGATCAGGGGTCCCCAATCTCTCGGCCTGCAGTTTGGTACCGGTCCATGCAGTGGAGGGATTCAAATAATTTAATAACCGGTTCTCTGCCCTAATGACCGGCTGGGTGGGCATGGCCATGGTGGGTATGACCAGGGAGTGTGACAGGCAGCACTCGGCCTCCTCCACCCCTATGGGAGCAAAAATGGGCCACGGAAGGCCTCCCCCCAGTGCTCCATTTTGGGCCTAGTAGGCTTCCCTGCACTTACCTGGGACCCAAAACAGGGTGTGTGGGGACTCCTGGATAAAGCAGGGCAGGAAGGGGCAGGGCCAGCCAGCAATTTAACAACCAGTTCGCCCAAACCAACCTGAACCGGCTGAATCCCACCACTGGATTTATGGCTCCTTAGGAACCACTTGCAGAGCTAGAGATGAGCAGTGGGCAAACAAAACTTGGTATGTGAGGGATCTGTGTTGTGCACTCCTCCTCCTTGGTGAAAAAAATGTCCTCCATGAAACCAGTGGTGGGTTTCAAAAATTTTTAGAACCTCTTCTGTAGGTGTGGCTTGCTTGTGGGAGTGACTTGCTGGCCATGTGACTGGGTGGAAGTGGCGTGCCAGCCATGTGACTGGGTGGGCATGGCTAACTTGTAAAATGTGGTGAAACTCAGTTAACAACGCTCTTGCTTAGCAACCAAAATGTTGGCTCAGGAACTCTGGCATTTGAAGCACGCACGTCTTAAAGCTGTCAAGTTACAAGACCCTTGCACCCCACACCCTTTAGAAAAAATCCCCAGGGGTGTTCAAACTTGACAGCTTTAAGACTTGTCGACTTCAACTCCCAGAAATGTTTTAATTTTTGTTTTAATAATTCTGACTTCTGTAGTACCAATTTTAATATTTTCTTTTTCACAAGCAACCATTCAGACTCTACCCTTCTGATTTTTCATTAACATAAAAGAAAATATAAGCAATAAAAATCTGACTATATAAACTAACTCTTCATGCAGTTAGACTAGAAAAATTATACAGTAGATATTGATCGTGTCAGCCTAATATAAAATAATAATAATACTTTCTTTGTCTTATTTACCTCAGTTGTTCCTGCACAATGCAAAGAGTATTGCAGTAGCTCCGAAGATATATTGTTTTATTTACATTTTTTTTAAAAAAGGTCTTTCCATCTGCTTATCTGCAATATATAGGCTTTGAACAAATGAAATCTTCAAAGCAGTTGCTCACTCAAATTCTTACTTGTAAATTAAAACAAGTGGCATTATGATACCGTTAAGCCAGTAATAATGAATAAATAATTGAAAAGCAGAAGTTTAAAATTCCTGCGCCTGATAAGATATGATTTCTTTTTCCTTGCATCAAACTCTTAAAAGTAAGATGCTTAAAAAAAGAAACAACTTCTCTCTTTTCCTGACCCGACTCAGGATAGCTAACATTTCCTTATCTTAGTAGTGCATAAAACAATGTATGCTATGTTCGTCTCAAACTTTCTGATACCAAAAAAAGAAAAAAGAGAAAAAATGAATCTCAACTCTCCTTATCTTACGAAAACACATTGGCTGAGTTTGCTCAAAAAGTTTCACTGGGTCATTTAAAAACCAATCTTTGTTTGTCATACAACACATTAACCAGGACTAATTTTACCCATCATTATTTTAAGGAGAAGTTTAGAGCGCGGTGCAAAACTCCTTGCAATGGGCTAATTTATATTTTGCTGTGTTGTGTCAACCCGGCAAAGATTAATTCCCAATATTTAGCTTTCAGCAGGCTGGGTAAATGCAGCAATTAAGCATAACAAAGCAAAGGTGTGTACATTTGTGTTGAGATGATTTGTTAGTTTGTTTGTTTACCTGCATTTTTAAAATATCTTGTCAGGGAGGGTTATGGCCTTACCAACTCAGGGACATCCAATGGATGCCACTGTGGCAGTTGCCATTTTAGCTAGTTGCAACAAAGACATAACAAGGCCATGGGACCCATAGCCCTTGAGTTGAGTGCTTCCATTTTCTGGTGACTGAATTTCAAAGGTAAAACTAGAGGGGAAGGAGAGAGGTATCATGAAGTTAATCCATGGAGAATAGAATAGAATAGAGTAGAGTAGAGTAAAATTGAGTAGAGTAGACTAGAATAATAGAGTAGAGTAGGCGTAGAATAGAAGTAGAGTAGAGTAAAATACAGTAGAATAATAGAGTAGGAGTAGATTAGAGTAGAGTAGAATAGAGTAGAGTAGAAAAGAAAAGAAAAGAAAAGGAGGAAAAGAGGGTAGGGTAGGGTAGGGTAGAATAGAATAGAATAGAATAGAATAGAATAGAATAGAATGAGAAGTGGCTAGGATAGAGTAGGGTAGGATAGGATAGGATAGGATAGGATAGGATAGAATAGAATAGAATAGAATAGAACAGGAAGAGAAGAGGGTAGGGTAAGGTAGGGTAGGGTAAGGTAAAATAGGAATAGGAATAGGAATAGGAATAGGAATAGGAATAGAATAGAATAGAATAGAATAGAATAGAATAGAATAGAATAGAATAGAATAGAATAGAATAGAATAGAATAGGAGGAGAAGAGGGTAGGGTAAGGTAGGGTAGGGTAGAATAGGAATAGGAATAGGAATAGGAATAGGAATAGGAATAGGAATAGGAATAGGAATAGGAATAGAATAGAATAGAATAGAATAGAATAGAATAGAATAGAATAGAATAGAATAGAATAGAATATGAGGAGAAGAGAGTGGGATAGGGTAGGGTAGAATAGAAATAGAAACAAAAAAAGAGACAGAGACAAAGACAGAGACAGAGACAGAGACAGAATAGAATAGAATAGAATAGAATAGAATGAGAGGAGAGGAGAGGAGAGGAAAATAGAACAGCTTTATTAGTCAAGTGCAATTGGACCTACAAGGAATTTAATCTGTACACTAAGAAATATTGTCTTCATCAATAAATGCCGCCTGTTCCCTAGGAGAGTTTCTTGCCCAAGTTTTGACAGCTCACAGACTTGTCTAGATCTTACAGGAAATCCTGTCTTTGCTAAAGAGCCTACTGATTCTGGCATCTGTTCTCCCAAGAGGACCTTGAGATATTTCAGAAAGACACCGAGCAGGGAGACGGTGGCACCATGTTATCTGCCTAACTGAAGCTTTGGAAAATTAAAAGCACCAGAGCCAAATAAATTATGGATGGACCTCATGAATGTTTAAGCAGACAAACACATTCCGAAATATAGGATTGTGGGGCGGGGGAGGGCAAACCATCAACCCATGAACCCGTCTTATTGTTTTCTCTGTGATGGCCACTTTTGTCCTGCAAGGACACCAAAACACGGTTTCCTTCCAACAGCGACAAATTCCATTTTTGCTGTCCAGGTTTTGTTAGCTTCAGCAGTTAGTGTGTGTTGGTTCACTTGCAGCCCTGAAGAATATATCAGTGAGTGTCCAAGATTACCTTTTGCCTCTTTGTATTTACTGATGTTGTATGCTTCAAGGTTTCTGGTGCCCTTGAGAAAGTCTCTAACCGTTATTTATATGCAAGAGCACACCGGCTATTTATTAAGATGGAAACTGAAGGGCCTGTTTGTTAGAGAGAAGGAGGGTGGCCGACAGGAATATTCTACCTAATATATAACATAACATTAAATTACAGGTATAAATTATCCAGTGTCACCCTTTGGAACTTTAAAACAAGAGTTGCAGAATAAAACTCAGAGTAAGCAGTGTTGGACTTGGGCAACAATGAGTTTTCTTAATCTTCTTGTCCTACGCTGTTTCTCCGAAAATAAGACCCCCCTGGATAATAAGACCAAACGGGCTTTTGAGCGCATGTGCTAAAATAAGCCCTCCCCTGAAAATATTGCAACAGAGCAGCAGCCACGAGGTGACCATTCTCGCCACCTCCTGCACCTCAAAAGTAATAAGACCTCCCTGAAAATAAGGCCAAGAGCTTATTTCAGGAGTCAAAAGAAAAGAAGACCCTGTATTATTTTGGGGAAAACACAATATTAACCACATTGGGGTTTTTCTCTCTCCATAATTGCTAGCATTTTAAATCAGCAAATAGGTAGTGTTGAGCTCGACCCAATAAATAAGTCATTTGCGTTGTTGCAGATATTGGGGAAAGTTCCGGAAAAATCACAGCAAAATTTAACACCCACATGCACAACTGCCAATAGAACTATTGGATTATTGATCTCTAATTTAATCATGACTAACTTGAAGTGAAGGTTCAAAGCATTAACTGACTATAGATAAAATGTAGCTCACAGAAAAATCATAATATTTTCATAAATGTATGACACACATGTTTTTCACCCAGAACTGGAAAGAAAATGTCCAATACATTGATCCTACCTTGTGTATGCTGGGGCTCATAAAAATCAAGAAATAGAACAGAATAGAACAGAATAGAATAGAATAGAATAGAATAGAATAGAATAGAATAGAATAGAATAGAATAACAGAGTTGGAAGGGACCTTGGAGGTCTTCTAGCTCAACCCCCTATTTAGGCAGGAAACCCTACACCACTTCAGAAATATGGTTATCCAACCTCTTCTTAAAAACTTTAAGTCAGCGGTTCTCAACCTGTGGGTCGCGACCCCTTTGGGGGTTGAATGACCCTTTAACAGGGGTCGCCTAAGACCATCAGAAAGCACATATTTTCGATGGTCTTACGAACTGAGACACCAATTTTATGGTTGGGGGTCACCACAACATGAGGAACTCTATTAAAGGGTCATGGCATTCAGAAGGTTGAGAACCACTGCTTTAAGTGTTGGAGCATTTACAACTTCTGGAGGTGAGTTATTCCACGGATTAATTGTTCTCACTGTCAGGAAATTTATCCTTAGTTCTAAGTTGCTTCTCTCTTTGATTAGTTTCCACCCATTGCTTCTTATCCTACTCTCAGGTACTTTGGAGAGTACCTTGACTCCTTCTTCTTTGTAGCAGCCCCTGAGATATGGGAACACTACTATCGTAGACTTAGGCTCAACCCGACCAAGACCGAGTGGCTGTGGTTTCCGGCTGCCCGATTCAACCAGCTTTCTCCAACGCTGGCCATAGGGGGCGAACATCTTGCCCCTGTGGATGGGGCGCGCAATTTGGGTGTCCTCCTGGATACCCGGCTGTCTATGGAAGAGCAAGTGACAGCCGTGGCCAGGAGGGCGTTTTACCAGGTTCGCCTGGTTCGCCAATTGCGCCCCCTATTGGATCGGGACGCCCTTCGCACAGTCACCCATGCCCTCGTGACATCCCGACTGGACTATTGCAACTCTCTCTACATGGGGCTCCCCTTGAGGTGCACCCGGAGGCTTCAGTTAGTTCAGAATGCGGCCGCGCGAGCAATTATGGGCACCTCCAGGTTTGCCCATGTAACACCGCTCCTGCGCGAGCTGCACTGGCTACCTGTCGTCTTCCGGGTGCGCTTCAAGGTGTTAGTTATCATCTTCAAAGCGCTCCATGGCTCGGGACCTAGCTATCTGCGAGATCGGATCCTGCCCCACACATCCTCACGACCGATTCGCTCCCACAGAGAGGGGCTTCTCCGGGTGCCGTCCACTAGACTTTGTCAGCGGGCGACGCCCAGGGGAAGGGCGCTCTCTGTGGCGGGCCCGGCCCTCTGGAACGACCTTCCCCCTGATATTAGAACGACCACCGACCTCCGCTCCTTCCGGGTAAAATTGAAGACCCATCTCTTTCGACTGGCCGGCCTTGAATAGTTCTCTCTGTCTTTTAATTACAAATTTTAATGGGGTTTAATTATATATTTTTAGCATAGGTAGATTTATTTAATTTTATTTTAAGTAATGTTTGTATTTTGTATATTGTTTTTAATTATGCCTGTGCACCGCCCCGGGTCCCTGTGGGGAGAGGGTGCGGTTAATAAATCTTAATTTGAATTTAATTTTTGATCGTGTCACCCCTAGTCCTCCTTTTCATCAAACTAGATACACCCAATTCCAGCAATCATTCTTTATGTGTTTTAGCCTCCAGTCCCCTAATCATCCCGGTTGCTCTTCTCTGCATTCTTTCTAGCGTCTCCACATTTATTTATTTTTTTACATCGTGGCAACCAAAACTGGATGCAAATATTCCAAGTGTGGCCTTACCAAGGGATTATAAAGTGGTATTAACACTTCACGTGATCTTGATTCTATCCCTCTGTTTATGCAGCCTAGAACTGTGTTGGCTTTTTGATACCATCTTGAATTTTTCTCCTGTCTTTTCTAAATGTTAATGGTTTTATGTAGGTGTCATTTGGAACCCCTTTGAAGAAGAATTTTAATAAACAGGGATTCACTACTAAAGTGTACTGTCCTTTAGAACTACCCACCCACTCTACCCCAGTGCTACAACATCTGGCAGGTGTTCCCTGTTGCTGGCTATCAGCAGGTATTCATGAAGAGACTCTACCTAGTATGTGGAAGCAGTTTTAATTTCAAACTAGACACATGTGAGAAATTTTATGGAACGATTTCTGCATTTTCTGGAGTAGTTTTAAGGAAGTATGAGGCATATAGCTGTGGAAAGAATAAAAGCAAACAAATCATAACAGAGAAAAACAGATTAGCACAGAGAAGAATGTCCATTTTCTTCATGCCACCTAGCTTTCCAATGGAATATTTTTTTCTGTTCTGCACAGGCAAAGACCAACTGAATTTCTGGCATATTTTATTATTACCTTGTGTGACAAATTGGCTGAAGCTTTTTTTTTTTTGGGATGATGGTCAATATACAAATGATTGTATTCAATCAGAAGTAGATTTCCATTTGTAGATTGCACTGCTGACTCTCACATTAGCTTTTGTTTACAGCAATACAATTTCTTCTGTGGGTGGGACCTGGTGACTTTCTTGCTTTTCTGTTCAAGCTTCTCTTATCAAATTAATTTAAATTGATAGTCTGGAGCCATGACAGGCATATCAATGGGTGTGTGAAATCATATTTCTGTTGCAGCTGTTGTTGCTTGAAGGGCTCACGGTTATGTTAAGAGAGATGAAATCAGAATAACACAAAATTGCAGTTAGAGCCTAATATTTAATATCTGTTTTGTATCAAGAAATACAAATCTGGTCAAGAGCCACTGCAGAAAAAATCACCTTGAATCGTGAGATAGGTGGCAAATAAATTTGATAATTAAAGAAACAAACAAACGGGAAATAAAAATGCATCTGTACAGAAAAAATGATTTTTTGGAGTCAAGCTTTTTAGACTTCCCACCATGTGATAGAGCATAAAAAGGTAAACTTGCATTACAATGGATGGATGGATGGATGGATGGATGGATGGATGGATGGATGGATGGATAGATAGATAGATGATAGATAGATGACAGAGAGAGAGAGAGAGAGAGAGAGAGATAGATAGATAGATAGATAGATAGATAGATAGATAGATAGATAGATACCTCTTAGCAATAGCCCTTAGACTTACATACCACTTCACAGCCCTCTGTAAGAGATTTACAGAGTCAGTCTATTGGCCCCAACAATCTGGGTCCTCATTTTACCTAACTCGGAAGGATGAAAGTCTGAGTCAACCTTGAGCCTGTCAACTGGCAGTCAGCAGAAGTAGCCTGCAGTACTACATTCCAACCACTGCTCCATTGTGTTACTAATTTAATAACTGTAGCCATGGCCATGGCAAGAAAGATGGTAAAATAAGGGAAAACTCACGTAACCACTGTCTGACTTAGCAACAGAAATGTGGGGCTCCGTTCCAATTGTAAGTTGAGGACTAGTTGCACACTGTATATTATCACTGCTCAGAGCTATGCCTTTGGGGGCATATGCTCTCTCGTGTCTGGTCGTATATTTCAAATTGAAAAGTGACCTGCATTCAAGCCTGGGGGAGGAGAAAAAAAAGAGAAATAGGGAGAAGCAGAGTTAATAAATCCATGCCTCCCTATTGCCTGTCATGTGTGAGCTACGGTTCTGTTAGTATATGATGTGTACATCATTCTCCATATGCATGGTTCTGAGAGCATTGTCTGGCTGCTAGGTTGAGTGGGTAGGCCTGGGCATTTGAAGGCTGTGGTTCTACAGCAGGTGGGGAAAAATAAACCTTGAGTGCTCAGGGCATCAAAGGGAGAATGGAAACTCTGCCTGCGTTCCTCTTATCAGATCATGTGGTTACAGATCTCGCCGAGAGGTTGAAATACCTTGCTCGAAAGAAGAGCAAAACTCACATTTATTCTTTCCCACGAGATAGGATTGTGGCTGTAAGATTCCCGATAAGAGAAGAATCCCGTCCGGGCGCCGCTAGTACTAAATTTCATTCTTGACATGCAGAAAATGACAAACTGAACCTATTAACCTTCTGCTCTTTAACAGTAAATATGAACATTCAGCAAATATTCCTTCTGCCAGCCACTAAGATAACTTTATTAAAAGTTGGATCACCCGATGACAACATGACATCAAGATAAATGGGGATGCTTACAAATGCATTTAGGCGAGCCTTTAATACTGGAATGTGTTGAGAGAGGACGCAGGTGCTCAAATTGGAACCAATGTATCTCTGTAAGTCTGTCCTTTGGCTGCCCTCCTCCTCCTCCTCCTCCTCCTCCCCCCCCCCTCGAAGGCAGGACTGAAATATTTAACTAAAAAAGGAAAACATTTTATCTGACTCCTGCTTCCCTCCCTCCCTCTCCAACTCTTCTTCTTCTTCTTCTTCTTCTTCTTCGTCTTCTTCTTCTTCTTCTTCTTCTTCTTCTTCTTCTTCTTCTTCTTCTTCTTCTTCTTCTTCTTCTTCTTCTTCCTCCTCCTCCTCCTCCTCCTCCTCCTCCTTTATGTAAAAAAGGGGAACATGTCATCTGTCTCCTGCTTCCTTCCATCTCCTCTTCCTCCTCCTCCTCCTCCTCCTCCTCCTCCTCTTATTCTAATTCTAATTCTAATTCTAATTATTCTAATTCTAATTCTAATTATCCTCCTCCTCCTCCTCTCCCTCCCTATTTCCCAAGATAGACAATACAATCTCCATTAAGATGTTATCCAAAATGAAAAAAAGAACTGGGGACGAATTATTTTAAAAAAAATGATATGCAAATGATTTTGTAGCCAAGCAAATGCAAAGATTTACCTGCACAAGCAAAGCTTTCCTTCCTTCCATGTTCCTCTCCAATACTGGCTCCCACTTTCATTGTTCATTATTTACATAATAAAGTCTCCCAGGACAATAATGTTCTTCAACAACGCTCACAATATTTATTTTGTTTACTATTCATACTACGCATTGCATTATATGGTTGCTATATTTTATATTAATGCCCTCCCTTCCTATTGATATAAGTGTTGTGGCTGCATAAATACACCAAACAAATAAATGTATATGTGCTGCTTCTTCCCTCTCTCCTTGCCTACCTGGGTAGGGTCCAACCTCAATAAAAACAACAAAATTACCCCAAAAGAGTAAACCCAATAGGCACTTCTATAGAGACAATCTCTCTAGGCCCTGAATTTATTCAGAACAAGCTGGATTTCTAACTGATCAGCAATTTATTTTTTACATTTTAGGCTATATATAGCTCATAGCTAATAAACTGATTATAGACACCCTAACTCTGACATGCCCCCATCACTTTTTTTAAAATAGAAATATAAATTATCAGTTACTGCCTGATAATGCTGTATTTTTTTCAAGATGCTGTTTTTCTGCATGACTTTTAATAAACTTCCACTAACTTTATTCACTTGATTCTCTTAAGAATGTCTACATCTGGCTTTAACACATGAGTGTGTGTGTAAGGGATGAGATGCGTCACGTGCTTGTCGTAATGTCATCATGCCCATGTGCATTTGTGTGCAGGATCGGTCCGTGTCACCCACAGTGTCGTTGTGGTTTGCAGCAGTTGCCTAGGTCACATTCTGTTAAGTCTTGCTGGATCAGGGGTGGGTATTCTCACTATATTGTAACCCAGTAAATGAACGCAGAAACCAGGTGCATTCCAGGTGCCGTAAATAGTATAAGGTGCCGTAAATAGTATAATTTACGGCACCTTATACTATATAAGTATAGTATCCAGGTGCCGTAAATAGTATAAGGTGCCGTAAATTATACTATTTACGGCACCTTATACTATATAAGACCATCTTTAAAGTGCTCCATGGCTCGGGGCCTAGTTATATGCGAGACCGCCTCTTGCCCCATACATCCCTTAGACCGATACGCTCCCACAGAGAGGGCCTTCTCAGGGTGCCGTCGGCCGGGCAATGCCGACTGGCGACACCCAGGGGAAGAGCCTTCTCTGTGGCGGGGCCAGCCCTTTGGAACGACCTACCCCCCGAATTACGCACCATCACCGACCTCCGCCTCTTCCGCCAATGTCTAAAGACATACCTATTCCAACAAGCCGGCCTAGCCTAACCTCCCATGGGGACTTTTAGATAGTTTTATTGGGTATTTTAAAATTGGGTTTTTAGCATAGGATAAGACAGTTTAATTTATATTTTAAATTGTGTATTTATTTTTGTACTCTGTATGTTTTTTAAATTTCCTGTGCGCCGCCCTGGGTCCTTTGCGGAGAAGGGCGGGATATAAATGTAAATAAACTAAACTAAACTAAACTATATAAGCATAGTATCCAGGTGCCATAAATAGTATAAGATGACCAAAGTACTTTTGATCAGGAATGTGATTCCCTCATTGCACATCAGCCTATAGTTTTACTGTTGCCTTGTTTCTTGTGTTTTATTCCTTGAAAGAAAAGTAAAAGTGAAGTCCTGTGCTTTAAGAAAGACAAAACAAATAGGATAACAGAAAGTGTTACATATTCAATACCAAAGGGGAATCATTTGTCTCTTTCCAACTCATGGTACAAAGTATCATGGTACATATTATACGAAGAATGGGTTAAAGGAATTGGGTATATCTAGTCTAATGGGGGGGGGGGAAAGACTAGGGGAGACATGATAGCAGTGTTCCAGTATTTGAGGGGCTCTTACAAATGGGGGGAAGGGCTGTCAAACTATTTTCCAAAGCACCAGAAGGCAAGATGAGAAACAATGAATGGAAACTAACCAAGGAGAGAAGCAACCTAGAACTAAGGAGAAATTCCTCAACATGGAAAGCATTGCATTCAGACGTTGTGGGTTCTCCATCACTAGAGGCTTTCAAAAAGAGACTGAACAACCATTTATGTGAAATACCGTAGGGTGTCCTGCTCGAGAGAGGGTCAGACTAGAAGACCTCCAAGGTCCCTTCCAACTCTATTTTATGTTCTACAAATTCAAAATTGGAGAAGGAGGAGACAAAACAGAAGAAAAAGCTACGAATGACCAGAATGTTACATTTGGTACCAAAAAAAGTAAATTCCTGGGTAAAAATTACTTATCCAAATTGACCAGTTTTGTTTTTTGTTTTTGCTTGTTAGTGGAAGGATTGGGAAGTTAAGAGCTGGGAAAAAAAAATACTTCCTTGACGTGGCAGTGTGAATGAGGCTTCAGAGGTACACAAGGTAGTTTTCTAAAAGTACTCCTTTAGGGGTATCAGGTTGTTGTGTTCAATTACCAGCTAAAATTAGGTTGGAAGGAAAGGATGGTGCCATTGTGTGTAATTCCCATCCACGCACGCATGATGCAGCTCAGTCTTATTCAACTCCACGCCTGGAGAGATGGTTCAAAATGTGTGAGCAATCGGAAAGCTGAATGATTCCCAAGCACTCTCACAGCACTTTTAATTTGTGTGAATGGCTTCAGATAATAAAGGGAAATTATTCACACAGAGTTAGGCTGACATGGAAAGGTGACTTGAGGTAAATCAGGAGTGCTTCTTGTACTACAGACTGAAGGCCTGGGAGAACTTGAAAGTACGGTGGGTGACTTTTGAGAATGGATAGTGTTTATGTCTGGCTCCCAGACGGTCTGCCTGGCTTCCAATTCCATTAGTGGCCTTAGAAATTCTGGCTGAGTCCCAAGAATGTATGGTCCACTCTGCCAGGGCTCCTACATTCCCTCCTAAAGGGATAAGATGTCTGACCACAGTTTTTAAGTGAAACAGGAGAAGAAATCCCAAACATTCTGGATTAGAGAAGTTTGGATTAGAGGGCCTTCTTCATTTATTCTGTGGTTAAATCACACGGAGCAAACATTTGTATGAGTGACATTGTGATTTAAATGTCACTCATACAAATTTATATATATGTTAGTTTTATGAGCTGATCAATAAATTAAATTAGAGAGAGACCAGGATAGATCTATTTCGAGCTTATTAGCTCTCATCAGCTGGCCATACCCCTTACTGGGATTCGAACCAGGACTGTGTTGCATGCTAGGCAAGGAGCCTAGAACTTTAGCCAAGCCAGTTCCCCTTATTGCATCAGCTGAGACGGGGTATATTAGTATAGGTAATTGTTTCACAACAACCTGTTATTAGGCCCCAATTAAGGGAGGAGACATGCTGTTTCCTTTCCTGCCTTTCGGCTCATCACCAGAGACCATCTAGACAGCAAGCCAAGAATTACGTTGTGTAATTTTTTATATCCCAGTAAGGGGTATGGCCAGCTGATGAAAGCTAATAAGCTCGAAATAGATCTATCCTGGTCTCTCTCTAATTTAATTTATTGATCAGCTCATAAAACTAACACACATATCTAAAAAATTACACAATGTAATTCTTGGCTTGCTGTCTAGATGGTCTCTGGTGATGAGCCGAAAGGCAGGAAAGGAAACAGTATGTCTCCTCCCTTAATTGGGGCCTAATAACAGGTTGTCGTGAAACAATTACAGAGAGAGAGAGAGAGAGAGAGAGAGCGCAAAATATTTACCCCACAATATGAAGTTTTCCTTCAGAAAGCACCAGATGTTGGACACAAAAGTGAGAAGATGGAAAAGAAAGCAGATCAGAGTAGACTCTATTCAGTTTTTCTTTTCTTTCTTTCTTTTTTTAAGACTTCTAGATATAGTAGTTTGCAGTAAAATGTTCAATTTCTTCAGTTCTCCCAAATCTTTAAAAACGCACTTGCTTTCTGAAAGGTGTGATATTTGTTTGGATCAGCTAATAATAGAGTTTTGTTTGGCATTCTTCTGTTGTGTACTCCCTGGACAATTTGCCAGCATGTAATGGTGATAAAATATGAACTGAACATTTAATCATGGTTGTTCTTATAACGTTTTCCTTATTTCTGTAAATATTACAGGCCCACCTCTTGCACTTTAAGTAAGTTGGGTAAGAAGACAAAACTTGGGAAACTTAAGAGAAAGAGAGAAGGAGGGGGGGAGAGGGAGAGAGAGAGAAAATCAGCTAGATTTGTATTTGTTGAAGGTGCAAAATATTTTATCTCCCCCCTCCTCCCAAGGCACTCACAATTTTCAGTAAAGGTCAGAATTTTCAACAGTGTTGGAAACAAAAATAACCATGAAACATCAGCCCCTCCCCCCAATGAAAATAATTGTCACAACACGCAGAGGAATCGGAAATCTCTTAAGAAAATGAAAATCATGAGCTGTATAAAGAAAATCATCTTCTCTTTTGCATTAGTTCAAGAAACATTCTCCCTGGACCAGGCTCCAGTGAAGAAGGCGTGTGGTTTATAGGCATAGAGAAAATTCAATATCAGGGTTGAAGAATTTGGTAATAAACCAATGTATGCACATTGGATACATTGGTTTTATCTCATGTGAGCATTCCATACCAGGTGTCGGTTTAGATTCTTCAACTCTGGATGGTGTGCAACTCTGATTTGCTTTCTACCATTGTCCCCCTGAGTAGAAACAGCTGTCATAGGGGGGGGGGGGAAAACCATGCATGCATAAAAGTTTATGCGTTTGCCATGCTTGATACACTCCAGTCTATGAGTACGGCAGATTCTGCTTGAAAAATGGACCAAGGGCAGATTTATGCCTCTCTCAAATCATTTTCAGGGTGAAGGCAATGGGTATAATGATTATCGACCAAGGGAAGATTTATGGTTGGGTTGAACTGTCATCACTCTTTTGGACAATGGATTGTTTCTTACACATATCATAAATAATGGGCAGCATTTCATTCAAACTGATGAGCCTAAAGAATTGTGCATTGAGAGGGAAGAGTTTGCCTAACATTGGCAAATATCTTGTCACTCAAAATGGGAATGGACTTACTAGGTGGAGAGACAGGTGTGGCACATGGGATGAACATGGCGATGAAGGGTTGTCGTTGATTAGTTGAGAAGAGTGGATGCCCACTCAAGAGTCCTAAGGAATAGAGTAGAGTAGAGTAGAGTAGATTAGAGTAGAGTAGAGTAGAGTAGAGTAGAGTAGAGTAGAGTAGAGTAGAGTAGAGTAGAATAGAATAGAATAATTTTAGGCTGCTTTATAGCTAGATAACCTTAGGGGCTAAGACATTGAGCTCCCTATTACATGTCCCAGCTTCTGCCAACCTAACAATTCAAAAGCACATTAAAAATTGAAGTAGAAAAATAGGAACCACTTTTGGTGGGGAGGTAACTGTTCTGTGCACTTACAGCTTTTAGTCATGCCAGACCACGAAGATGTCTTCGGACAGCGCTGGCTCTTCAGCTTTGAAATGGAGATGTGCACCGCCCCCTAGAGTCGGGGAAAAACTAGCACATATGTACAAGGGGAACCTTCACTTTTATATGTAATATAAAATGTAAATGGCTCATAAAGGGATAAATATTGATCATTTACATTTTATTGATTATAACAACTTTGTTGAGTAAAAGAAGAGTTCTCCATAGCCGTATTTCCTAAATATATCTATTAATGCTTACATCTTTTAGTGTATATGTGGCTAGCAATATCATGGCAAATATCTCTTTCGTTGAATAAAATATCTTCTTGCTCTTATCAAAATAATATCTGCCTTTTTTGTGTTTGAAATATAAAAGTCTTTAACAATCTTGTTAAAGAGGAATATGTAGGTGCAGAGGAATATACGCTGTAACCTGTTGCTGTGTAATTATAAATTAGAAGACACAACATACTCATGGCCTGTATATACCAATGTGTGGGAGAAAGTATAAAACCTTGCCGATTTGTGCTGTTTCCCCCAATGATACAGTCTCCAAATCTCTGGCTACCTTTATTGCTTTTCTATACCACATCTATCCCAAAGGACTTGTGGTGGTTTATGAGATATAACAACACAACAAAACCATTCAATAAGCCATCACACCATTATAGGGGAATACTGAGGGGTGCGGGAGAGAGAAAAAAAAGTAATTCCTTGCAATTATATTGACTTCTTCCAGACTGGATCTGACTTCTAGGCTAAGAAGTAGATTGAAGAGTCAAATCCAGATTTCTAGGAAGATTGAATCATTTGATGCTAGAGGTCTGTCAGAAACAATGACGCCAGCTGAAGAATCTGAGACTGAGAATGAAAGAGACTTTCTGTGTGTTTGTTTGCTTGTTTGTGCGTAGGCCTCAACTCCTGACCACAGATGGGGTCAGAACATCTGTTGCTAAGTAATGTGGTCATTAATTGAATTGTACACAATTTTATGATCTTTTTTTTTTAACACAGCTGTTAAGGAAATCTGGCTTCCTTCATTGATTTTAATTGTTGGAAAGTTGCAGGTGGTGATAATGTGATCCTAGGGCATTGCAAATGTGATAAATTCAGGCTGATTGCCAAGGACTTGAATTTTGGTCAGGTGACCATGGAGACTTACAATATTCATAAGTGCTAGGATTGGTCATAAAGCCATTGTAACTTACTTCTAGTTGCTTCTAGGGTTTTTTTTCCAATTTTTTTTTATTAAACACACATTAAAACATTGGACACAGTGTCACCATCCTGGCAATGGCTTTGGCATACATACTAAAATATAAAGTTAAATATCATAACCACCATGTGTAATTACAATTGGTCTATTCAGTATTTACAAATATAAAGATATCATACGACCATCCATGTTACTTTGTCGTATGATATCTTTATATTTGTAAATACTGAATAGACCAATTGTAATTACACATGGTGGTTATGATATTTAACTTTATATTTTACTATAAATCAGAATTTTCCTAATCACTTCTTTTTGTGGAATTTCCCTGTTTTTCCAGTTTTGGGCAAAGACCATTCTTGTTGCCATAATAATATGTATTATTAAGTAGATTACCCCCTTCTTATGTTTATCATGTATGATTCCTTCACACAGTCACTCACGCACTCGTGACATCCCGTCTAGACTATTGTAATGCTCTCTACATGGGGCTTCCCTTGAGGTGCACCAGAAGACTACAGCTAGTCCAGAACGCGGCCGCACGGGCAGTTCTGGGAGCCTCTAGGTTCTCCCACGTAACACCACTCCTGCGCGAGCTGCACTGGCTACCTGTAGCCTTTTGGGTGCGCTTCAAGGTGTTGATTACCATCTTTAAAGCGCTCCATGGCACGGGACCTAGTTACTTGCGGGATCGCATTCTGCCTCATACATCCCTGCGGCCGATTTGCTCCCACAGAGAGGGACTTCTCCGGGTGCTGTCCACTAGGCAATGCCAGTGGGCGACGCCCAGGGGAAGTGCCTTCTCTGTGGTGGGCCCGACCCTCTGGAACGACCTACCCCCCAAACTTAGAACAACCACGGACCTCCGCTCCTTCCGCCAAAAGTTAAAAACTTACTTCTTTCATCAGGCCAGCCTGACCTAATCTATCCTATCCTAGGCTGTAGTATAAATTTATATTATTTTAATAGGGATTGTAGGGAAACAGTGTTAAGGGTTTTAAGGGTTTTAAGAGTTTAAAATTTTAGCGCAGGGTAATTATTTAATTCGATTTTAAATATTGTACTGTTGTATTTATAATATGTTTTTAATGTCCTGTGCACCGCCCCGAGTGCCTCCGGGGAGAGGGTGCGGTCTATAAATCAAATAAATAAATAATAAATAAATTCCCAAAAGAAATAGTTCTGGTTTAAATTCTATTTCCATTTTGGTTAATTCTATCAGCCACTTTTGAATTTTCTGTCAATATTATTTTGCTTTTTGGCATGACCACCACATATGGTAGTACATACCTGATTCATAATCACATTTACAAATTTGGCGCTAAATTTCTAAACATTGACTATTGTCACCTAGGTGGTTCTAGTTTTTCTGACCTATCCAGTTCTAAGAATATTCCATCTTTGGGCTTGGATGGGCATTTCCACATTATATGTTTAACTTTGTTCATATTGGTCCCATTTGAAAAGATGCTGGTAGTGGTATTGGTGGATATCTCTGGCAACACTCCATTTAGAGAAAACAGTTGAAAAATCAGGAAAAAACGGAGTTGAATTAGCATGTGGTCTTGGTAAGCAAAATCATTTCTTCATCTTGAATTTTTCTGGCACTTGGAACACTTAATCAGTGGATTGATTTGCCTCCAGAAGTTGTGGAGACTCCAACATTGGATGTTTTTAGGAAGAGATTGGGCAACCATGTGTCTGAAGTGATAAAGGGGTTGGACTAGAAGATCTTCAAGATTCCTTCCTATTCTGTTTTTCTGTTGATCCTCTTTTTCCACCACTTCACCCTCCCCCCCAAAAAATCTATAAAGTTATGAAGTCCACAATACTGAAACCACTCTTCACATTTTCAATGACCAAGGATTTGGATTCTTGTTCTGCATGCAAGGCTGTGACCTGGTCTCTTTCGGTGCATTGGCTTCCCCCATCCATATATTGCAGGAAAACACTCAGCCACTAAGTTGGTGGATGTTTTTTTTTTTTCTGCTGTCAACTCCCCAATGATGCTTTCCTTTTAACTTTGGAGCTACAAGAAGAAACATTAGAGAACATTACATCTAAACAGCTGTGCAGTCATGAGGATGAAACATACTTTAATGCTGAAATATGGCCCCAAGAGAAAAGAGGGATTCTTTTTAGACTGTTTTATAGATAGTAGAGATACGGTGGCTCAATGGCTAAGATGGTGAGCTTGTCAATTAGAAAGATTGGCAGTTCAGTGGTTTGAATCCCTAGTGCCACGTAATGGAGTGAGCTCCTGTAATTTGCCCCAGCTTCTCCCAACCTAGCAGTTGGAAAGCACGTAAAAATGCAAGTAGAAAAATAAGGTCCACTTTTGGTGGGAATGTAACAGCATTCTGTGCGCCTTCAGTATTTAATTATGCCTGCCACATGACCACAGAGATCTCTTGAGCGCTGGCTCTTCGTCTTTGAAATTGAGATGAGCACGGAATGACTAGCACATATGTGCGAGGGGATCCATTACCTTTATATAGATAGTAGTGAGGAAGCAGAAGTGTAGGCAGGTTGGGTGGGAGAAGATCAGTTGCTTCGGTGAAACCCAAAACTCCTTGAAAGTGAATGGAATCAAATAGCTACCTTGAGGAGAGAGAGAGAAATGGTGTTATTTTAAGACACAAGAGAATCAGATGCTTTCATCCCATTATCAGAATGAGCTAATTACTTCATTTGGAATGAACATAAATATTCCCTTGCTAAATCGGATCATTGCTCTATTCTCCAGCACTCTGTGAGAATGTCCACATGCAGCAAAGAGAAAAACCAAGATGATGGCATTCTTGAATACCAGGTTTTTGCTTAGCTATCATTCTACAGTGGTTGTTTGCATATTGCCAGTTGGCTGCACTTTTGTTTTACTGAAATGGGAACGTTGATCTCAATCAAATCTGGATTAAGGTCTTTTTTATGTTACCCAGCTCCTTTTATCAAGCTTCTGTGAGACCCTATTGTTGGAGTAGAGAAGAAAAATAAAACATAGATCCATGTAAATTACTTACTGTTCATGAAAGTTCAAAAACTTCAGTCCTTAGCCTCTCAAAGAGACCAAATGAAAATCTAGTTGTGGAGACCTTGATGCTGTCTGAGCTTGGTTATTTGCTTGCTGCCATTTCAGGACCAAACCAGCTAACACCATCAACACTGAAGATGTTACATAGTTGGGTAGTGAAACATCTGCAAGAAAATAACCAAACCGAGAGAGCACCAAGACCACATAGTTCAACCCTGAGCTACAAATAATTCTCCAAGGCACCTGGGGGCAGGACAAGAAGCAATGGGTGGAAACTAATCAAGGAGAGAAGCAACTTAGAACTAAGGAGAAATTTCCTGACAGTTAGAACAAGTAACCTCTGGAGCAGCTTGCCTCCAGAAGTTGTGAATGCCCCAACCCTGGAAGTCTTTAAAAAGATGTTAGACAGCCATTTGTCTGAAATGGTATAAGGTTCCTGCCCACTCAGGGGGTTGGACTAGAAGACCTACAAGGTCCCTTCCAACTCTGCTATTGTATTGTATTGTAAATATTCTCTTCTACCTTCTTCATTTTTAAGCCATTTGTGTGAAACATTTACAAGGTTCTGGAATTCTTTCCACAAAACTCTTTTTCCCCCCTGTTTTTCCATTAGCCAATGAACACTTGGAAATTCACATGCTGCTTCCCCCAATCAGCTTCTTTTGGTGATTTATGTTTGTTTATGCCCATTCACCATGATGGAATGTTCATATTGAAATCCACAATTTAGATGAGAACTAATGGATATCATAATTTCTCTCTCTCTCTCCCTCTCCCTCTCCCCCCCTCTCTCTCTCCCTCCCTCCCTCTCCCTCTCCCTCTCCCTCTCCCTCTCCCTCTCCCTCTCCCTCTCCCTCTCCCTCTCCCTCCCTCCCTCTGTGTGTGTGTGTGTGTGTGTGTGTGTTTCTGTCTGTCTGTCTGTCTCTATCTCTGTCTCTCCCCCTCTCTCTCTCGCCAGCACTGAGAAAGTGAATGCATATTAGCATTTGTGGACTAAAGTACAAGTTCACCCTTTCTATTCAGCTACCCGTTTTAAGGAATTTCCAACCCAGCGGTGTTACTCTTGCCCCTGTGTTATCTTGTTATCTTCACCTAACTCAAACCAGTGTCCCTGTCAGGGGGATTCATTTGCTGAGAAATTTGCTGGTCAGCTCACTTGATTCTGGGAGATTGTAATAAATCTCAAGCTTAGAGACTGAGGCTTTATGATCCAATACATTTTCTGGAATCTCCTGGGTGTTGTAGATCAGAATTCATGCAATATTTCCTCTCCATCTTCAGGGTGACTCAGATTTCATTCATTTTCCAATGCTTTGTGCCTATGCAAAGTGATCGCAATGAAGGGGAGGAAAGGAAAATAGAATTTTGTGAAAGGCAGAATGTGTTCTAAAACATACTGGTGATACATTTGGGAGTGCAGAGCCCTGCTTCCACAGGCACACGTCATCTGTAGGTATAGTACAAGTTACTTTTCCCCCGCTTCTCACTGTGACACTCATATTTGTCATTTATCAAGCTTAACTTTCCCGAGATTTTTAGACAGGTCATTTTAGAAAGACCTCAGGGAGAAAAATGCAGCAATAACACCTTGGGAAATGTCTAAGACCTGAACACAAAATTGTTCTCTTGGAGAATACCTGGAATTTCCAAGGAAATTGCAGGTCTAGACAGGTTTGTGGCTGCCAAGAACAGCTCCAAGGCATCCAATCTTTAGTGGCCACAAAAATCAGGCTGAAACAAGTGATAATATTCTGCTATTTTCCCACCTTTGTAATATATAAAGAGCTAAATATCTCCCTCCTGTTGCCTGGAGAAATAGGGTATAAACGTATCTGGGTTGGTTGTTAGGGATCTGCTTAATCTATGATGATAAATTCTGTTATTTATTTTGTGCACATGGATTCATGCAAATCCTATAATGAAAACTTACTTTAAGTTTATTTTTTTTAAAAATCTTCTCTTGTTGCTTCCTATTGGATGTGAAACAATGGATAGGGTTGAACAGAGGGGTCATTTAAACATCAAAAATGTGTGACACGTTTCTACAGGGGCCATTTGAAACACACTAGGTTGGCCTAAACTATTTTTATTCAAAGTTTGGAAGCATCTGTGTGGCACAGTGGTTAGTACCTCTGCTCTCTGCTGGCTGCCATCAGTTTGGCAGTTCGATCCTGATCAGCTCAAGGTTGACTCAGCCTTCCATCCTTCCAAGGTCAGTAAAATGAAGACCCAGATTGTTGGGGGGGGGCAATATGTTGACTCTGTAAACCCCTTAGAAAGCACCGTGAAGTGGTATACACTGTAAATCTAAGTATTTTTGCTATCTGTGTTTTATCTAAGACTCAGCATATCTGCTTTTAGCCTTGTGAGAATAAAAAAAAAATAGCGTATTGATCTATTAGATTCAATAAGTCCTATGGATGATAGAAGGCCCCAGAAGAAAGAGATATGAATCAAGGTTTTCAGCTAGGATAGTTTCAAAATGTACCAGAACTATTTGTAATCCCGCTGAGCCATTGCTAACTGTGAACCACATTTTTGCAAAGTATACACTTGTATGGGTATGTTTGAAACAGGAAGAATGAAACTGTTGGAAACAAGGAGTTAAAAGTAATGTACACAGGTGTTTACAGAAAGTGACAGTAAGTGAAGTTGTGAAGCGTGTATGGGGTTAGAACAGTATAAAGGATAAGGGTTTGAGATCAGCTCAGGAACCTTTGATTTATAGCAGTCCTCGTAGGACCTGCTATATGTCATTGGACCCCATTGCAATGGCTTGTTGGTGCAAGTGTATTACTGCTATGATATCTTTTATAGCTATTCGTTTCTTATGACCCAAATTATTAGAAACCATAAACCTCTGGTCTTAAATTGAGAATTATTACTTGTGCTGTTGTCTTTGCTCCATATTAGAATTAGTCTTAGGAGGACAGCCTCCCTTTTTACACATAGACATACAGAACCATTTTACCTGTTTGGCAATTGCAACGGGAACGTTGTTGGCTGCAATTGCACAGATTGAACCTTGAAATCTACGTGGAAGAGGTTTCCTAGTCTGGTAAGGCAACATCTGCAAACAAACAAACCAGCCCAGGGACCCCCCACCCCACCCCTCAAATCTCTTCCACAGAGTCTTTTTATGGAGGGTGCAGTTCGCTCAGCACTTTGAGGAAGGCCCTTTGCCAAATATCCTTTTGAATGCTTTCCACATCCCTATTAAATGCACCCTGATCTTGCGCTGGCAGATAGTTATGTTGTTACATGCCAGATTAGATTAATTGTGACGCTCAGACATGGCTTGACAGAGTATGTCAGTGCACCGGTGTCAATTCAGAGGTTAACAGTTTGTAGCAGATTATTGGTGCCATTCTACATAATTAGGTACCGGAAAATAGAATGCGTAGTGAAAAAGTTTGCTATTGTTTACACACGACAGAAGGGGAGGCTCTATTTCAGGCTTTGCGTTTGTGGTTTTGTTACAAAAAAGCAATCCCTTGCTCCCAATGAAATGATATTTCCATTTTAATAAACAGGGAAGCATGTAGAACATCAGATAATGCCCCAAAGCAGTAAGTGATTAAAAATGTCTATCTGTCTTATTCTCATTATCACATCCTCTAAAATTCATAGGCAGATTGGAACTTGCATGTACGGTGCAGAGGTGGGCTCCTACTAGTTCAGACTGGTTCGGCCGAGTAGGTAGTAACTCAGCTGGCAACACCCCTGAACTGGTTCTATTGGCTGTGCCATTTTCAGTGCCGTCAAGTGTGTGCTTGTGCAAAGCGCATCCTTGAGTGAAATGGCAGTAACAGAAGCTGGAACCCACCCCTGGTACAGTGGTAACAGAATAACAAAATAACAGAGTTGGAAGGGACCTTGAAGGCCTTCTAGTCCAACCCTATACCATCCCAGACATCTAATCTCATCTTAAAAGCCTCCAGTGATGGAGCACCCACAACTTCTAAAGGTGCTTGCCGTTAATTCATTCCAGGAGGTGCAACAATACTACAAAGGATGAATCCCAAACAAACCACATGACTTAACATGTGACACTAGTTTTGGGTCGGAAGACCTTTCTGTTTGTCCCATTTCCTGTGTCAGCAACCTTTCCAACTTGGCTGACTTCCTGCCCAACCTCTGTGGCTCTCCCACTCCTCCTTTCACAGTGTGTCAAGTATTAAACAAACACTGAGTACTGGGACAGCATTTTCATGTCAAAATGTGTTGAGTACCAAATTCCCTGAGTTTTGACTCAATTGAGTACCAAGATACCACTGTAATTTATGATTTCTTATTAATATGGACAGACAGCCAAAGCAGCAACTGATTAAAAATGTCTGTCTGTCTTATTCTCATTACCATCCTCCTCTTGCCTAAATGTAGAACCTTACCTTTTTCACCATTGAATTTCATATTGTTTGTTAGCTTGATCTGGACCTGGCTGAATATGGCCAATGGAGAGAACTGTTCAGAATGTCTGTTAAAAAATTGATGTGTTGGGTTTTTGGTTTCTCTGTAGGCTTTTGATGAATCATTTGATTGGTGATGTTGATGATGAGAGGTCACAAAATGTGAGAGGATTCTCATGTAAATAAAATTTCTGAGAACTACTATAGAAGCAAATCCAAACACAGACTGGCCTTGATCGTCCCTGTTATGCTGAAGAAGCCATAATCTAATGTCTATGAATTGCCTTTAGGTAGGTTCCATATTTGACAGTAAGATATTTGTCAAAACTCTGCAACTGATTTTAATACGTTTATTAATGTGAACTGAGAGGCAATTGTTCCTTGCTGTTTTCTTTCAGTCTGGATGGTTACTAGGCAGATCTGACTGTGCTAGTTTCTTCTTTCACTTCTTAAATATGCAGCATAATTCATACTTCCAAAGCACATTTTGAGGAATTAATGGCTGCAGGTATTATTTATTACCCATGTAAAAATATGTGCCTAGTTAGTATATAATAAGTGCACAAAGTGCTGGCAACTCACTTAAAATGGATGGATAAACCCTGAAACTTTAATCTTGAATTTTGTTACCCCAGTTTGAAATTTCCTTAAAGGCAATGGTGGGATTCAGATGGTTTGCACTGGTCAGGGAGAACCGGTTGTTAAATTACCCACCCACTCACCCCTACTATCAAAGTGGATCCTGGGTGCTGCACTGCAATGGTGAAATGGGCAACAGAGTGGCTGACATGAGGGAAGGAGAAGACTGCTTTCCCTCTTTCTTCTCTCTGCTCCTCCTCCTCCCCTCGTGCCAACCACTCTGTTGCCCATTTTCCCATCTCAGTGCAGTGCCCAGCATCCATTTTGATAGCTTGTGTGTATAATAATTCGCCTGGCCAAACTAACCCCGCTACATTGGGCCCAGCTCCAATCTGCCAACTTAATTCCTTGCCCCTCTCACTTTTGCCCGCAGACTGACCAACAAATCCTGCACACAGCTCCAGAGGGAGGGGGAAAAAATCTTCCCTCCACTTCTCCCAGGGGTGAAATTCAGCAGGTTCTGACAGGTTCTAGAGAACTGGTAGCGGAAATTTTAAATAGTTCAGAGAACTGGCAAATCCCACCTCTGGCTGGCCCCAGAGTGGGGTGAGAATGGAGATTTTGCAATATCCTTCCTCCGCTGCACCTACCAAGCCACACCCACAGAACCGGTAGTAAAAAAAATTGAATTTCACCACTGACTTCCCTCCAATTCTTCACTTTCCCGCGTGAGCTCTCAGGAGCTTCAATTCCTTGTCACTATAGTAACACCCCCTCCTCATTCCTCAGAATCCTCACCTCTTAAAGGAGCCGCCTCCAGAAGGCTGAAACACCTGCGAGACCACCGTGCGGCAGGCAGCCTCAGAAACAGCCTTTTCACAAAGGGTAGAAATTTAATAACCGGTTCACCCAGGGTCAAGTTGGCCACTGCGGGAGGCTCATCCTGCATGTCTGGTGGAGCTGGAGGATGGGGATTGGCCATGCCTCCCAGGACAGCCAACCTGACCCTTGGGGAACTGGTTGTTAAATTATTTGATTCCCACCACTTGCTTGAAGGATACATCCAAATGTATGTTTTCTGCGGCAAACTGTCGTCTTCAAAGGCTTAGTAAGAGAAACAAAGTGGGTGTACAAATCATGAGATGCCCGATATCCAATGCGGCATTCGCATTTCCATGGATTGGAAATGGTCCCTTTTGTTGCTGACCAGCATTCAGGGCAGAAGGTGGTCTTGCACATCTTAGATTTAAGGAGGGTTGGCATTCGTCTGTCAGACCAAGAACGGGTTTGTATATGTGGTAAAGGAGAAGTGGAAGATATCTCACATGTTCTCCTACACTGTGAGCTATACAGAGCTTGCAGGTCTGCATATATTCTCCCCTTATTAGAGAGATTGCCAGGGAGGGCAGACAATTTTTATCTAGACTTCCTCCTCCAGGACACGAACCCGGCTACCACACATGCAGTGGCAAAGTTCTGTGCTGCTGCAATGTCCATAAGAAAAAAATTGGTTATAGAAGGATAGTTGTGATCTTGTACCAATCATTTGGACATATCTCTAACAATTTCTGGACCATTGTATTTACTCCCATACTTAACGCTTTTGCACCCAGGTAAACCAGCAAGTGACCTGAACAAAGTGAGAACATGTATGCTACTTTCCACTCGTAACGCTAACATTTTAAAAATTATATCTTAAAGTTAGTACTTTTTAACATATGGCTAAATGTAATGTGTATTGCTGGTCTTTGACCGTAATAAAGATTTATACTTATACGTCTGTCACAACGCAAGCAAAGCGTGATGGGAATCCTAAAGATAAGGGCAGAAGGATTCCACGGAAGTCGTGTTTCTAATCCCCCCTCTTTCTTGCTATTCATATTTTAGTCAATGGCCACATCCATCAGAAGAAGCTGATTGAGCAAGGCTGGAATTAACCCACGTTCAGATCCCTGCGTGCCCAGGGCCTCTGTGAGGAAGTTTCCTCTTCTTATGCATTCCTTTCTGCAATTAAACATTTATCTCATTACCCTAATGACTCTAAAATATAGTAATTCTGAAACGGTTCTATGGGTGAGCTGGTGTGTCTAAAAGGCAGCCGTTACTTAAAAATGAAGGAGACAGAGAGCAGTGTTTGATTTCCCAAAGCATTCAAGTCACATTCTTCAGTTTAACAGATAAGTATGTGAGAACAGGAAGGAGGTGGGAGACTTTTGAAAAATCATTATATAAAACATTAGCGAGTAAATGCTGAAGAGGGCTGAAATTATTCTGTATTTATGTATTACTTTGCATAATGTAAAATGTTAGCATAATAAGAACACTGTTGCAGTATTTTAAGTTTTTCCATGGATGGTTACACACATCAAGCTTCTACGTGGTTTTTTTTCTCTCTTTATAGCTGTTATTCATAGTTTGCAATTACTCCAGCAGCTACAATCTTTGTGTGTGTGTTTGTGTGTGTGTGTGTGTGTGTGTGTGTGTGTGTGTGTGTGTGTGTGAGAGAGAGAGAGAGAGAGTGTGTTTAAATGCTAAATTATCCCTAAATGTTTAGACAGGATGATGTTTGGAACACATAGAATGCTGAAGTTTTTTTTTTTTTTTAAATATATCGTGGGAAGAAATATCCATCTGGTTCAATTCCAAGGTGGGAGGCAGGCACTAGAAATAAAATGGAGAGTGGAGGCTGATTGGAAAGAAGGTCCATTTATTGGTTAAACAGAACCACCAACCACATGTGATTCTGGGCAGCTGACAAAATGGAGTTGAGAGTGGTTTTTTTTTTTTTAAGCACCTTCTTTGGGGTGTACACTTGAGCTTCCTGTTCCTGGGCAAGAACATGTCCTCCAACATTCTATTGGCTGTTTTCAGATTCCCATGGGGTCATGTAGGGGTTATATAGAGGTCATGGCTGGCTTTAAAGGCAAAAGAGGAAATGCAAATCCTAGATGTTTATCTGAGCTAAGCTTGGTTGAGGTTTGGACTGCTCTCAGGGTGGTGCAATGAAAAGATTTGTGTTCTGAATGGATGTTGGCTAATTCCTAGTGTGGCTTAATAGCTTCGTCCTGTGTTGGATCTTGAGTGAGGGCTAATTTCACCATTCTGCCTTTGTTCAGACTTCGCTGCAGGGAGTTTCAACTTATCCTGTCTTGAATGGATTGCCAAATCTGCATTTCTAAAAAGTGCCTCCTCAGTCTCTGCTGGGGAAAGACTGAGTCTGCTTCCTGCCTCTTAAAAAACATGTTTCTCCATTTGTCATTTAGGGAATTATAATATTCTGCCTTTTTAAAAAATATTCCTCCAAATATTTCTTTATTCTAGGAGGGTGGGTGCTTACTTTCTACAATCCATCTGGTTGTCTGTGGATGATGTTGCTGTTTAGAACCTATTCCATTCACAGATTGTAGGTTTTTAAAAAAAGTTTCTCAAAGTTTTTCTTATGACAACCAGTATTGTCATAGGAACCACAATAAGCCACGTATCTCAGGCCATAATAGAGGATATACAATAGCATAATGCTCTTGTTCCTGCCTCTACCTGCTTCAGTTTCCCAAAATGGGCAGATTCCATCCATCTTAGCTACAGTAACTCCAGCTGCTTTCTATAGTCATGCTACCAACTCCCAAGCTGTGGAAACTCCTTGATAGATCATTGATTTTTGAAGAGCCTACTGTTGTTTTCAATTCTCTCTCATTTTGGGTTGAAGTTGCACGTAGAAGGGGACAGAAAGAGTGTAAATGGGGACTATTGCCTAGTCAAATTCTCCACAAGGGACAAAAAATCAATTGTAGCACTTGTCAGGCAGCTGTCTATGGAGGAGGTAGGCACCTAAGAGAAGTCTTACGCATCTCTCAATGCAATGTTGAAACTTTGCAAGTTCTTCCACCATCAGAGGGCTGATCCCCTTTCAATTATGCATCTCCTAGCTTGGTTCCTGACAGACTCAGCCTTCCTTGATGACAGCTAACTCCAGTCTAGCAATGTTTACTTATCCTAAAGCCGTGATGGTGAACCTATGGCACATGTGCCACAGGTGGCACACAGAGCTCTCTCTGCAGGCACATGAACCATCACAGCAGCTCAGTTCCACCGCACATGCATATGTGCCTCCCGTTGGTCAGCTGATTTTCAGATCTCTGCTATGATGCATGGGGGGTGGGCAGCATGCTGGAGATGTGTGCCCATGCATGGAGATGGTGTGTGTGTGTGTGTCATGGGTGCATGCATGGGGTGAGTGGTGGGCATGCATACATGGGGAGTGTGGGGGTGCAGCATTCCCCCTCATGGCCCATTTTTGGTCCCAGGAGGCTGCAGGGAGACACACTTGGCCCAAAATAGTAGTAGTAGACAACCATTTAGATATGAGCCAGCAGTGTGCAGCAGCTGCCAAAAAAGCCAACACAGGTCTAGGCTGCATAAACAGAGGGATAGAATCAAGACCACGTGAAGTGTTAATACCACTTTATAAGGCCTTGGGAAGGCCACACTTGGAATCCTGCATCCAGTTTTGGTCGCCACGATGTAGAAAAGATGTGGAGACTCTAGAAAGAGTGCAGAGAAGAGCAACAAAGATGATTAAGGGACTGGAAGCTAAAACATATGAAGAACGGTTGCAGGAACTGTCTATGTCTAGTTTAATGAAAAGAAGGACTAGGGGAGACATGATAGCAGTCTTCCAATATCTCAGGGGTTGCCACAGAGAAGAGGGAGTCAAGCTATTCTTCAAAGCACATGAGGGCAGAACAAGAAGCAATGGGTGAAAACTAATCAAGGAGAGAAGCAACTGAGAACTGAGGAGAAATTTCCTGACAGTTAGGACAATTAATCAGTGGAACAGCTTGCCTCCAGAAGTTGTGAATGCCTCAATACTGCAAGTCTTCAAGAAGATGTTGGATAGCCACCTGTCTGACATGGTATAGGGCTTCCTGCCTAGGCAAGGAGTTGGACTAGATGACCTCCAAGGTCCCTTCCAACTCTGCTATTGTATTGTATTGTAAAATGGGGCAAAGATAATAGATTAGCTTGAAGATGCCGTGAAAGGTTAAAGTAGATAGCTGAGAATTAAACCCACATCACACCTAAGACAACCAGTTGCTCTGTCAAGTGTGCCATTATGGTCTCCTGCTCTTTTTGCTGATAAGTAAAGATTCTCACAATGGTGATACATTCATCTCACACTGTTTACTTTCTAGGAGGTTTCCACTTCCAGGCCAACCTGGAATGGAATGGAGGGAAAAGAAAGCGAGAGAAAATTCTGGGGTTGGATGAAACTCAACTTGAAGTTAGATAAGAATCAATTGAATTATCTGGATGCCACCCATCTAAGCCTTTACCAGTCCTGGCCCTCTTTAACTCAAGTTACAATAACTACTTGGTATAAAACACATACAGTATACAATGTTCTAACTAAGCTCTTGGATATTTAATCGGTGCTTAGAGATAAACTGTGTAGGATTTGACGGGGATTGTAAATTTTAAAAAAACAGGCAGATACATTTCTGCCCAATAATCTATATTTACAGCAGATGCCTATAGTCTAACTGGTGGTGTATATTTTATTGCAGCCTATAAAGCTGTGATCAGCAGGAAAATAACCTTGATGGATAACCTCGATGACAACATTGATATTTACATGTGGGTTACTTTGTAAGGCAGAAGCTTATCATTGTCCATTCATTTTTTTTCCCCTTCTAAAAAATAATAATATGGGGAGCATAGAGAAGAAACATGCAAACAATAAGAGATCAACCTTGGACTGATAGCAATGTCTCAACACAATTAATGCTATTCATCAAATCTGTTTGACACCTAGAGGGGATTAGGAGGCAGGCTTTGAGAGAGGTCTATTATTTCAGATGATGGAAAATTGCCATTGTGCTTTCTAAACTGGAAAAGACTATGAGGAAAAAAACAAATACCCTACTACTTTCAATATTACTTCCTTGCAATGGAGATTCAGAGTTTTGCCATGCGATCAAAAGGCCCACTTGTGCTACATATGCATTTTTGCTTATTTATTTTATAATTCCCACAATTATACTGTTATATTTGCTTGAGTGGACATATGCAACTTTTCTGTTTTCTAAAACTCTTTTCTAATTGTGTGTGTGTGAGAGGGAGGAGGGGAAGAGAGAGAGGGGGAGGGAGGGAGGGAGAGAGAGAGAGAGAAAGAGAGAGAGAGAGAGAGGATATTGGCTTACCTAATATTACCCAATATATATGAAGTGGCTGGTCACTTGAAATAGAACTAAACTAGCCCTTAAGGTTTCTGTGATATTAGAAAACTTACGTATTTTTCTAGGTACAATATTTAAATCAAAGAATGGAATGGAATGGAATGGAATGGAATGGAATGGAATAGAATAGAATAGAATAGAATAGAATAGAATAGAATAGAATAGAATAACAGAGTTGGAAGGGGTTTTGGAAGTCTTCTAGTCCAACTCCCTGCTTAGGTTACACCACTTTAGACAAATGGTTATTCAACCTCTTCTTAAAAACTTCCAGTGTTGGATCATTCACAACTTCTGGAGGCAAGTTGTTCCACTGATTAATTGTTCTAACCATCAGGAAATTTCTTCTTAGTTCTAAGTTGCTTCTCTTCATGATTAGTTTCCACACATTGCTTCTTGTTCTGCCCTCAGGTGCTTTGGAGAATAGTTTGACTCCCTCTTCTTTGGGGCAACCTTTGAGATACTGGAAAACTGCTATCATGTCTCCCCTGGTCCTTCTTTTCATTAAACTAGAGATACCCAGTTCCTGCAACCGTTCCCCATATGTTTTAGCCTCCAGTCCCCTAACTCTCTTTGTTGCTTTTCTCTGCACTCTTTCTAGAGTCTCCACATCTCTTCTACATCGTGGTGACCAAAATTGGATGCAGATCCATATTCCTCTAACAGTATCCTCACCCCAATATTATGTACAAAAATATTTCGACTATTTGCTCTCAATCACTTTTCTCGGTTGTGTGGTGGAAAGAACGATCAGCCAGCATAAATCAAACATTAAGAAGGAATATATGCACAAAAGCACCACAAAAGAATTGAAAATAGAACCACCCAGGATTCACCAGGTTCTGACCAGTTCTGGAGGACCGGTAGCGAAATTTTGAGTAGTTTGGAGAACCGGTAAATACCACCTCTTGACTGGCCCTGCCCCCATCTATTCTCTGCCTCCTGAGTCCCAGCTGATTGGGAGGATATGTGGATTTTGCAGTTGGCTTCCCCTGCCATGGCCAACAAGCCACGCCCAACAAGCCACGCCCACAGAACCGGTACTAAAAAAATTTGAATCCCACCACTGGCAACCATCAGTAAAAATCTGCTTATAAAAATCTACCATGAATCCATATTGGAATATATGTAGCCCAAGTCAGAGTGCACAATTCTTACCGACAGAAATTTCCACAATCATTCCTAAGTAAATCACTAAATTCTGCTCCATTTCAATTGTCATCAAAAGTCAATGGGTTTAAACTTGCTCCAGGCTGAATCAGCCATCCATCATTTAGGATTTAATGTCAGCTATAACTTTATTGATCATCATCACTTTTATTTTTTTAAACTGCTAGGATGTATACATACACATTGAAGAAATATATGTGTTTTTCTAGAATAGCCTCGGAGTTGGAGTCGTTGGAATGCAGTATTGCAATTGCTGGAATGCAGTATCTGCCCACAGCCTGATGTTAGAATCTGACAAGGCTTAAGGTTGACTCAGCCTTTTATCCCTCCAAGGATGGGTAAAATGAGGACCCAAATTGTTGGGGGCAATAGGCTGACTTTCTATTTTATTTTATTTTATTTTATTTCGATTTATATAACCGCTCCTTCTCCATCGAAATGGACCCAGGGAGTTAAAATCAATAAATAACAATAAATACAGAGTAATGTCTAAAATAAATTAAACTAAGGACCTGTGCTAAAACATCCCATTAAAATTCTAAAATACATTTACTCATTAGCTAAAATTGAATTAAATCAGAGCTCTAAGCTCTCAAGCTAGACTGGCTTGATGGAAAAGATACGTCTTAAGTGAGCGGCGAAAGAGGGGAAGGTCTGTGATAGTCTGAAGTTCGGGGGGTAGGTCGTTCCAGAGGGATGGCCCAGCCACTGAGAAGGCCCTCCCCCTAGGCACCGATAGCCGGCATTGACCGGCGGATGGTACCCTGAGGAGGCCCTCCCTATGGGAGCGGATCGGACGGTGGGAAGTATGCGGCAGGAGACGGACCCACAAATAGCTAGGCCCCGTGCCATGGAGTGATTTGCAGATGGTAACAAGCACCTTGAAGCGCACCCAGAAGGCCACCGGCAGCCAGTGCAGCTCACGCAGGAGAGGTGTTATAAGCTAAACTGCTTACACAATGCTGTAAAGCACCATGGAGAGGTATATAAGTCTAAATGCTATTGCTATTGCTACTGTATTGCCCACAATCTGGAGTTTATTCCTTTTTTTAATATTGACTCAGCCTTCCATCCTTCCGAGCTCAGTAAAATGAGGACCCAGATTGTTGGGGGACAATATGCTGACTCTGTAAAGCGCTTAGAGAGTGTTGTGTAGAAGTCTAGATGCTGTTGCTATCAATTCATTCCGCTTGGTCTTTAGTGGTTTGGTAAAGGTCTCCGTTTATAAATAAAGTGATTACCTGGTCAACCTACCTTAGAAAGGATGGCATAGGGCTCGAAGGCATGCCAAAATGGACATCCCAAAATGATCAGGGGCTGCAGCAGCAGCGCCCAGTGAAAAGACGCAATAATTGGGGTGCTTTAATTGGAAGTGAAGGCTGGTTGGGAAGGCTGTAGTTCTGGATTAATGATGTTTATAGGCAATTAACTAAATTATCCACGTTAAAAATGTTCTTGACAAATTTGATCTTGCACATTTTAGCTGTCGCCTAGAGTCCTTCACGTGGTTTGCTTTTCGGCAAGACGTAAGTCAAAGGTGACATGGACTGCCGTCCCATTATTTTGTTTGCTGTTTTAAAGACAATCTTTGCACAGGGAGGTCAGAAAAAGTGTGCTGGCTGAATGGGATAGGCTAACAGCAGTCAAAGGAATTAGGGACACAGAAAGGAGCTAAATAACTATCCTCAATGTGAAGGGCTGAAATGGAAAAAAAGAAAATGCAGTATGCGGTTTGCTCATTTTTGCATTAGCTTCCTTGAGATACAAAACTGGCATTCTGTAAATAGGAATGTCCTGCCCTGACTACATGTCAGTCTGAGTGCAGTTCGACATGCAGCTAAACCCACCTATCCTCCAATTAAACAGACCACGTGTGTAGATCTGGAAGCTTTATTGAAAGAACAGGATAGGGTGAAACTGGGGAAAATAGGGATACATACAATGAGAACCAAATACAAGATAGACGGTACTGAGTTACTGCTGAACATAACAATTAATAAATACAAGCAATCTAAATCTCACCAGCGATGCTCTGTGTGTGAGAGGTGGGTTTGTCCTTGGATGGCCATGTGCCAGATGGATTCTGCTTTGTGCTCCTGCCTTCTCCAAATGATTCCTCCAAAGTAACTCACTCACACTTGTGTGCTTCCCTCTCACTTGTGTGCATCCCTTTCACTGTCAGAGGCCTTTAGGAACGTCTTCTGTGGCTGGTAAGGTTTTACTAAAGGTCTTTGCAGCCAATTCAGAACTCTGTCATCGGCTGCAGAGGTCTTTGGCAAAGCCTTGCCAGGTGGAGAAGAAATGGGCCAGCAAGGCAGGTGCTGGGATGTGCAAGATCTGGCTGCGACTGTCCGACGGTAAGTAGTAGGGCAACTCCAGCCTCCCATCTTCATCCTAGCTTAATTTTTACCCATGCACCCTGGATTGGGCAAGGTCTTAATTAGGTCATATTTTGTGGTGGGCAGGACTTATATTGGGCATAACTGTAAAAAATCAAGCTAGGACTTACTTTTGGGGTAGGCCATATTTTCAGGGAAACACGGTAGAGAAGTAAGGTCTGAACGTGATTTTTAAGAGGAGAAATATTTAAGCATCTGAACCTTTCCCCACTCTTATTCTTTCTGCGATTCACTTTGTTCAGGTTATGATTGGCAAGAAGTTCTTTGGAGTAATGGTGCGAAGCCTATTTGTTTTCTTGCTACTGTATAAACTTCTTCATTTATCATCAAATGTCATTGTTTGATGCTCCGCAAAGGAAAAGCATGATCACTTCTGCAAGGTTTTTTTTTCTGTACGCACCCTTAAATCTCCATACTAAAGTATCACAGAATATATGTGCACTAACATTCAAATAATTTAGCTATTTGTTTTTCCTATTGGATTTTAGAACTTATAACCTTTGGGGGGAAAAAACCCTAGCATATTCAGCAATGCTTGTATAAAATAAAAATAAATAAATAAATAAATAAATAATGTAATTTAATTTAATTAATTTAATTTAATTAATTTAATTTATTATATTTCTAAACCGCCCCCTCTCCCCGAAGGGACTCGGGGCGGTGTACAGGAGAATTAAAAACCAACTAAAAACATACAATACACACAAATTAAAAACGAATTAAACGAATTAATTTATAACCCGCTCTCTCTCCCCAAAGGGACTCGAGGCGGGGCACAGGGAAATTAAAAATACATATAAAACCACAAACAATACAGTATTAAAAAAGAATTAAACTAAACCCTGCGCTAAAATCCCATGTTAAAACTAAGACAAACCCCTAAGAAACCCTAAAAACAGTTAAGTTATCGCAAGCCGGCCAAGCAAAAGAAATGTGTTTTTAATTTTTGACGGACGGAGCGGAGGTCCGTGGTTGTTCTGATTTCAGGGGGAAGGTCGCTCCAGAGGGTCGGGCCCGCCACAGAAAAGGCCCTTCCCCTGGGCGTCGCCCGCTAGCATAGCCTAGTGGACGGCTCCCGGAAAAGTCCCTCTCTGTGGAAGCGGATCGGCCGCAGGGATGTATGGGGCAGGATAAAACAAATGCAGGCGATGAACTTTTTATTTATTTATTTTATTTTATTTATTTTGTCAAAGATAACAGGTATAAGTATAAACATAAATATGAAGACAGTAAATGGATATTAATAAATGGAGAGAGTAGGACAGGGACAGTAGGCATTCTGGCGCACTTATGCACGGCTCTTAAAGACCTCTTAGGAATGGGGTAAGGTCAACAGTAGACAGTATAATGTTAAAGTTTTGGGGGTTTGGGGATAAAACCACAGAGTCTGGTAGTGCGTTCCAGGCGTTGACCACTTTGTTGCTGAAGTCGCATTTTCTGCAATTGAGTGTGGAGCGGTTTACCTTGAGTTTGTAGCTATTGTTTGCTAGTGTATTATTGTGGTTGAAGCTGAAGTAGCACATACAACCTATGAACTATGTCTTCCTTGAACCAAAGTTCTAAGCAGTAAACTTTTACAGCTTGCAGGCAGGCAGCTGATGGAAGTTTTAATCCGTTCATAATATTTAATGTTGGCTATCCTGAATCTTCCTTCAACAGAGTTTTAGCAGACTCAAAAGAATCGGTGACTGGAGACCTGCAGAAGTAATTCTCTCTAAACCAGGGGTCTCCAACCTTTGCAATTTTAAGTCTGAAGGACTTCAGCTTTGCTGGCTGAAGAATTCTGGGAACTGAAGTCCTTCAGACATAAAGTTACAAAGGTTGGAGACCCCTGCTCTAAACAATGCAAAAATTATCCGGGCTTCTTCTTATATATATATATTTTTAAATCTTCTTTTCTCATCTTCTATTGCCTAAAAAAAAAAAAAAGCAGGGTTGAAGCCTGTCTGTTATATTGCTGGCTCTGCTTTGAAGGAAAACATCCAAGCAAAACAACAACTTACAAAGCAGCCAAACCAAATATTGGATTCAAGAATGTTCAGCTTGAAAATCTTTCCATATTGAAATGCCATTATGCAACATTTGTCCTGGTTTGGAAAAGAAAAAAAGAAAGAAAAAGAATAGGAGTTACATTTTGGGATAGAATCGTCTAGACCAGGGGTAGTCAACCTTTTTATACTACCGCCACTTTTGTATCTCTGTTAGTAGTAAAATTTTCTAACCGCCCACCAGTTTCACAGTAATGGTGATTTTATGAAAACCTAATGAAAATGTTTTTAAATAATGCTATGCTATTTTTTAGAAAAAGTCAATTAAATTTAAAAAAAAGTGCTTCATACTACCGCCCACCATGAAAGCTGGAACGCCCACTAGTGGCCGGTAGGGACCAGGTTGACTACCACTGATCTAGACCCAAAACGCTAATTCTAGATCAGAACATTCTATGCCCAACTGTTTTTTGTTTTTTTTGTTTATTAAAAAAAATATCAAATCAACAGAGTGGCATCTGGGCACCATACATTCCAACACAAACAGAACTAATGAAATTGAGAATTATTATTCCATTCAATCAATTTATGAAATTCCCATTCCCATACACATCTATATTAGGTTACAATCTATCATTATTCCATTATTTCATCTATTTTGCATTATTACTTCCATTTTGCCAACTAAAAATGCAATACATTAATGTTCTCTTTATTTCTATCTCATCACCCTATATTAAAAAGCTTTTTCTTTCTTTTCTGTCTGACTTCTAATCCTATCATCTGCCTACAAGAAGAGGAAAAAGAAGAAAAAAAAGAAAGAGAATAAAGAGGGAGAGATAGTTCAACACAGCAACCATGAGTAGGAATCATCCTTCCATCCTCTCTTGCCCTCTTTATACTTTAATTGCTATTTTTCTTTATAAAAAAAAAAAAGGAGTGGCGGGAAAAGCAGCCAAAGCAGCCAAAAGGAAAAATAAATCCTCTACCCATCATCCCTTGCCCGCTTTAATACTTCAATTGCTATACTTTTTTTACTTGTCTCCCCCGTTCCTCTCTTAAATCTCCATCTATTTCTATTTCTTGAATGTCCCATCTAAATATTCCTTCCACCTCTACCCTCTTCCACTGCCCATTTTGCCCATCTGTTGATAGTCCACTAACCGTTTAGTTATATTCACTAGTGGCTGTTAACAAAAAACCTTTTACCTCCCATACTGAAAGCTGTCTAGCTTTTATCTAGCTATCGTTGTTAGTAACTCTTGGCAAGTTATATGAAGAAAGTGATAGTCTCTGACCCCATGCCTGAGTGAAACCGAATTTATTACCATTTTTTGTGCTTCTAAAAGAATGAAATTTATCAAACTTGTATGGCTGCAGTCAAGCAAGTCATTCACACCTGGTTAAGAAGTATTTAGCTGTAATTGAGCCTATTCCACAGGTAGTCCTTGCCTGACACACCTTTGTTTAGTGACCATTGAAGTTATGACAGCAATAAAGAAAAACATGAGTGCTTTTCACATTTACAACCACATTTTGGTCATGTGATCAAAATTCAGGCACTTGTCAACTGGTTCACATTTATGATGGTTGAGGTAGCCTAGGTTCAGGGTTGACATGCTACTGGTTTGGACCAATTTGCCCAAACCGGTAGTAAAAAAATGCTACTAGTTCACTCGAATAGGTAGTAAAAAATGCTACCAGTTCGTCTGAACTGATAGCATTTTTTTATGTTCCGAAGATCAGCTGTGCAACAATCAGCTGTCCCGCACAATTTATATTCACTAGAAAGCAGGAAATCCTGCTTACCTTAATCCTCCTTTTTTCAGCACTGTGGGGTAGCACCGGTGGTGTGCATGTACGCAAAGTGTGCGTTTGGCGCACATCTACGTGTGAAGCGAACCGGTAGCAGACTTCACAGCATTTCACTCCTGCCTAGATTCATATGGTCACCTTTTGCAACCTTCTGACAAGCAAAGTCAATGGGGGAAGTCAGATTCACTTAACAATCATATAACTAAGTTAACAACTGCAGTGATTCACTTAACAACTGTGGCATGAAAGCTGTAAAATGGAGCAAGCTTAACAAGTGTCTCTGAGTGTTACTATGTTGCTCACTTTAGAAATATTCAATTTGGCCTCCGTTGTGGTCATATGTTGAGGGCTACCCGTATACTTTAGAATCATACATGTACTCAATCCTGGTTTAACAGATGTGCGATCTCCCATTAAGGGATCCTCAAGTTGTGTTTTGAATCCCAATTAGTTGCTTTCCTGTACTGTCTCAAATATTCATTGTTATCATGATTTTTGAAGGAGGAAAATGGTTGAAGAAATCCATAAAGTTCCTGGAAGGTTACATCAAAGGCCTCTGATAATCGGCCACATTAATTTTATAGTATAACGTTAAGCAACTTGCTGCATTGTGCATAAAAGTAAATCCTAAAGAGCTTCATATCTGCAGTTAGTTGAGTAGGTGTGTAATTGACTTTTGGCCTCTTGGTGACACCAATTGCTTTTTATAAAGCTATTGGGGTATTGAGCTCTAAAATTTGAAAGCCTCAGTATTTTCAATTCTGCTTACAAAAGCAAAGAAAACTGATGCACGCTGTTGGATTTTTTATTTTTTATTTTGGGGTGTTTGTTAAATCATTTTAAAAACTCAGCAGAATTCATTTGTTTTAAAGCATCTCAAATGCCTTTGATAATTACAGGGGTACTCGTAATGATTTCGTATAATGTTGGAGGTCAGTTGGTACTTATTATATTTATCTTCATTCAACTACAAATGAACAGGGGCAAGCAGATACCAGCAGGGTAAAAGTTACTTAAACAAATAGCATTTGTTCCACATTTCTGTTTCAATGGATCCAAAAACTATTTTGCTTTTCTATTTATTGAGAAAGAAAGAAAGAAAGAAAGAAAAAAAGAATAAAAAAGAAAGAAAGAGAGAAAGAAAGAAAGAACAAAAAAGAAGAAAGAGAGAGAGAGAGAGAGAGAGAGAGAGAGAGGAAGGAAGGAAGTAAGGAAGGAAGGAAGGAAGAAAGAAAGAAAGAAAGAAAGAAAGAAAGAAAGAAAGAAAGAAAGAAAGAAAGAAAGGTCTAGTTTAATGAAAAGAAGGACTAGGCCTGACATGATAGCTGTGTTACAGTATCTCAGGTGCTTTCATGAAGAATAGGTAGTGGGTGTCAAGCTATTCTCCAAAGCACCTGAGGGCAGAAGCAACCTGGAACTAAGGAGAAATTTCCTGACGGTGGGAACAATTTGCCTCCAAAAGTTGTGAATGCTCCAACACTGGAAATTTTTTAGGAAGAGATTGCACACCCATTTGTCTCAAATTGTCCGGTCTGAGCAGTGAGTTGGACTGGAAGACGTCCAAGATCCCTTCCAACTCTTCTAATTCTGTATTCTGTGGACCAGTTCCACATCTTCCGATGTGATAATAACGGCTCCCCAAATTTTCCATTTGCCCAGAGACGGATAAGCCCAACAGGTGGGCCTGGGACTGAAAGCAAAGGTGAGTCCTTGTGCCATCGGGTTGGCCTGCAGCTCCATCTGCAAGTAGATGGCAACAATGTCTGGAAGGAGCCTTTCCTACTGAGCTTGTTCATCTGGCAATATCGTAATGCTGAAGTCCATTCAAGGCTCCATATGGCAACTCCTTGGAACCATTAAAAGAAAAAAAAATAGCTGCTACACAACAAACCCTTCCAGATTCATTTGCAGGCGAGTATGCTGTGCATTTGTGTATGTGTGTGCGTGTGTTTGTGTTTGTGTGTGTGTGTGTGTGTGAGAGAGAGAGAGAGAGAAAGATTTAGTCAACGCATGGCTTGTTGAAGCAATCTGTTCTTTTCCTTCATCCTTGAGCCGAAGCCTTGGAGGGATATTGCCATGAATGATAAGGCATGGCGACAGAGCAGAAAATGTCAGTGTTCTGCTTTGATTACACACTCTATTTTGCAAGTTTCGGGACACTAAAACTCAAAAGTACTTATATTTCACCGGGATATGATGGACTGGTCAAACTGAATCATCATTAGTGGGACTTTCAGCTGTGAAATGATGAGTAAGCGCACAGCAGCATAGCAAAAAAGAAAAAAGAAGTCAATCGCTGCCAGTGTTTAATCGGAAGGAAATATGTCTGTGCATGTTTTTATTCATTTATATATATTTTTTTAAGTTGAATGCATTTTAAGAGCCATGCTGGTACGGTGGTTAGAATGCAGTATTGCAGCTATTTTTGCTGAAATCCCGACTGTTAGTAGTTGGGCAGTTGGATCCAGACTGACTCAAGGTTGACTCAGCCTTCCATCCTCCCGAGGTGGGTAAAATGAGGACCCAGGTTGTTTGGGGGCAAGAGGCTGACTCTGTAAACCGCTTAGAGAGGGCTAGAAAGCAACTGTGAAGCGGTATATAAATCTAAGTGCTATTGCCATTGACTCAGCCTTCTATCCTTACGAGGTTGGTAAAACGAGGAGCCAGATTGTGGTGGGCAGTAGGCTGACTCTGTAAACCGCTTAGAGATGGTTGTCAAACAGTATGAAGTGGCATATAACTCTAAATGCGATTGCTATTACTATTTCTAAAGTCTTTTTAGGCGAGCTCAAATACAGTGAATCATTATTAAATTGCTTAAATTATTTCAATTTCAATTTATTTCGATTTGTATACCGCGCCTATCTCCATCAAGATGGACCCAGGGCGGTGCACAGGAAATTAAAAACCACAATAAATAACAACAAATACAATAATATCATTAAAAAGAATTAAATTAAGAGCCTGTGCTAAAATTCCCTTAATAAATACCCAACATCCATTTACTAATTGGCAGGAGCTGTGTCACGCCTAAGGTCTAAACTCTAAGCTCTAAACTCTATTAAATGACAGTGAAGCAAAGGCTTGGCAAATTACAAAGAAAAGTTAATATGTAATACAATACAATACAATAGCATTGTATTGTTCAATGGAAGGGACCTTGGAGGTCTTCTAGTCCAACCCCCTGCCTAGGCAGGAACCTTATGCCATTTCAGATAAATGGCTATCCAACATCTTCAATATCCAACAGACTTTAAAAGTTTAAGAGAGAAAATATTTCTGTAGGAGTTTAAAAACACTTCAAGATCAGAAGTGCCAGTTCAGGCAAACTGGTAGTGGCAGTAGAGGAAGGCTCTGTCCACCCACCCAGACATCATCACAGATGCTTTGCACATGCTCAGAAGAGCCACACATGAACAAAGTGAGTGCATACGCACACTCCCGGTTCTAAACTGGTAGTAAAAGTATGAGCATTTCATGCCTGTTCAGGATCCTCTTTAAGTGACCCCCAATGGCAATCCAATCCTAGAAAAAGGAATATGACAAAGTTGTTGTCCGAAAAAGCAACACCCTGTAGAAAATACACACACGATGCACACATTATGCAGCATGAAAGCAGATATAAAACAGATATTTTTTTTCAAGCTGGGCCTCTAAGAGCAAATAAACCTTTAGTGCTGCTAATTAATTAAATCAGTTTAAACGAATTCCAGATTTCTTTTAATGGAAGGCATTGTCTTATGGTGGAAAGAAAGCCAGCATGGATGAAATCCCCAGGCCCCACAAATTAAAACATCCCAATCAGCCTACACGAAACATAAATATACAGTCATAGCTAAATTCAGAACAGCTTAAATAAAACCTCCTTTGGAAAATATGGAGGGTGGGGGACACACAGAGATTTCTTCATCTAGAAGTAACTGGGCCTGTGATTATGAATGCTAACTCATTTGAGAGGAGAGCCTTCTGAACTTAGTTAAAATTGAAAATCCATCATTTATGGCAGCTGGAATATTGGAACTGATGCGTCCTTTTTCACACATGTGTTGGATCATGTTAGAACATTTATTTTTTTTAAATTTATTTTATTCAATTTATATCCCGCCCTTCTCCAAAAGGACCCAGAAGACTCTCCAAAAGAACATGATTAACTGCCTGCCTGCCCACCCACCCATTTGTCCGTCCATCCATCCATCCATCCATCCATCCATCCATCCATCCATCCATCCATCCATCCATCCTATCTATCTATCATCTATCTATTTATCTCTATTCATCCATCCATAATCTATCTATCATCTATCTATCATCTAACTAGCTAGCTAGTCATCTAGTTATCTATCTATCTATCTGTCATCCATCCATCCATCCATCCATCCTCTATCTATCATCTAGCTAACTAGCCATCTAGTTATCTAGCTAGCTATTTGTCATCTATCTATCTATCTATCTATCTATCTATCTATCTATCTATCTATCTATCTATCTATCTATCTATCTATCTATGTATCTATCTATCTATCTATCTATCTATGTATCTATTTATCTATCTATCTATCTATCTATCTCAATTGTATCTGTAATCTATTTATCATCTATTTATCATCTATTTATCATCTATCATCTTACAGAGAGAGAGAGAGAGAGAGAAAGAGAGAGAGAGAGAGAGAGAGAGAGAGAGAGAGAGAGAGAGAGAGAGAGAGAGAGAGAGAGAGAGAGAGAGAGAGAGCTTGTCCTTGTGTAGTATGATGGTTGTGAGGCTGGAACAGTAGAACAGAGCCAGGTTCTCCTCCTCCCCTGACCCATCACTGTCCCTCAAATGAAAACATCTACCATCCTTTACTGGATCAATTATTATAAGGTAGATGATTAAAAAGCCGTTAATCCCACAGGGGATTCATTGTGCTGTTGTTGATGATGGTATCACCAACAACATGCACATCTTGGAAGAAGGCAATGTCAAAGGACTTCCATACTGCCATCAAGGAATTCCATAGACATGTTCATGAAATCATTATGAGGTCACCAGTGGTGGGATTCGGTTAATCCCCAGTTTGCAACTGTGAGCTTGTGCATCTTCCGCGCATACATGCGACCTTCCGGGCATGTACTTTGCTTGTGCACAGGGCACATGCACGTCAAACAAGAGGTTATATTGGACATTTTGATGCTGGGGAAGGTGGACGCAGTTCGACGCTACCAGTTCAGGTGAACTACTCCAAACCGGCTGATTACCACCTCTGGAGTTCACCCTATTATGGGGATCTTTAACTTTTCCAATTACAGCTCCAAATTTCCCTTTGTGATCCCCAGTACTACACAGGATTACAGTGGCCCAAAACTAGCAATTCCCTTGTCTTTGCTCTGTTGATGGAAGAGTTTGGGAGATCTCCGATTGTAGTTACCATCTTCAAAGCGCTCCATGGCTCGGGTCCTGGTTACTTGAGAGACCGCCTCCTACCACATTCCTCCCTTCGACCTGTCCGCTCTCACAGAGTTGTCCTTCTCAGGGTGCCATCAGCCGGTCAATGCCGCCTGGCGATCCCCAGGGCGAGAGCCTTCTCTGTGGCGGGTCCGACACTCTGGAACGACCTCCCCCCCGATATCCGTACCATCACGGACCTACGTCTCTTCCGTCGGATGGTAAAAGCTCATTTCTTTCGTTTTGCCGGCCTGACATAGATTAGGGACTTTTAATTCGTTATTTATGTTTTTAACTATTTATTCAATTTTAGCACAGTCTTATGGATTTAATTGTTTTTTAAATTTTGTATATTGTGTGGAGTTTTTTATCTTTCTGTGCACCGCCCTGAGTCCCTTTTGTTGAAAAGGGCGGTATATAAATTGAAAATAAAAAAGTAAAAAAGTAAAGTGTCCAATCTGAGCAAAGCAAGGTTTACTCTGTAAATAAGTAGTGTTTCCCCACCCCCACCTCATTTTGCTATACAGATCTTGGCTCTTAAGAGGAAATAGTTGCAAGATACACTTGATGTTGCGAAGTAAACATATTTTGATGACAGATACAGATTTGAGGCTGCTAAGCTTATCAAGGCAGACAGGTGGTAAGGGTACGGCATACTAAAAGCAGTCTGCCATTCAGAGAAACGCATCGATAGACTAAATTGCTGACACAAGAACTCCTCCTTTATTTGTATGCGGTTCTGTTGTGGATCGGGACTCTGAAAAATGGCCCTGCAATCTTTGGAGATTCAAACGTGGGTCAGGATTAATCAGTGTTGTGACATAACCCCACTGGAAAACCTGCATCATCAAAACCACGGTTCCCTTTGAATCTCCGCCAAATATTAAATTGTTCAGAGTTGGATAGATTTTGTGATGCTGCGCTAAAAGGACTGCCAAGCCACCCAAACTGTTAACTTTGCATATTGCAGGGATGTCCAAACTTGGGAACTTGGGAACTTTAAGACTTGTGGACTTCAACTCCCAGAATTCCCCAGCCAGCATAGCTGGCTAGGAAGTCCACAAGCATAGCTGGCTGGGGAGTTCTGGGAGTTGAAGTCCACAAGTCTTAAAGTTCCCAAGTTTGGACATCCCTGGCATATTGGATGGCCAGTTTGACTTTGCAGTTCCTCAGCTGGCAGGGATACCTAAGAATGACAGTAATTTAAAAGCCAACGGGGGAAGGGAGGGAGGGGGTTCCATTTGGAAAATAAATAAATAAATAAAGTTGCTGATTTATTTGAAAACCACGCTGGGATTGGACCTAATCTGGTGGCGATCCAGCTGTAAAGGGATTCTCCGGTCCATCACATGACAGATTGTTGCAAGCAATTTCCCCAGCCTTCGTATTCCGTAGCATTTTGTACGAAGGGGATTGGACATTTTCTTAAACAGCCCCAATGAAACAGGTTGAGAATAGTTGTGGTATATATTTACCTACGTGGAAGGATCTGACCCTCTGATCCTCCAACTTAATTCTGTAGCAATAGTTCAGATTAAAGAAGGGAAACAGATATTGGGAGGATAGACCCTTTAGAGCAGGGGTCCCCAACCTTTGCAACTTTAAGTCTGAAGGACTTCAGCTTCCAAAGCTGGAGAATTCTGGGAGCTGAAGTCCTTCAGACTTAAAGTTGCAAAGGTTGGGAACCCCTGCTTTAGAGCTGATGTCCATCTTCTGATGCAAGACAATCAATGATGGAAAAGAAAGGATGCGGAAGATGGAAGGATGCATTTTAGGAAAGGAGGAAAGAATAATTCTGACCCAGCTCCCCAAACACGGCAAAGTTGTGTTTGTGAAGTTAAGTCAAATATTTCTTTAATTAGGAGTGCTGGCATCCCTAGCAAAAAGTTTCTTCCTTGTTGTTGTCTGCCACATCTATTCATCTCTGCCCCCTGCCTTTTATTCCCAGAGCTAGGGTGGGGCTTCGTTAGCAGCAGTGGCTCTTCCATCCCAAGGGTCGGCCCATAGATTTTCACTGCTCTCCTCTCCTCTGCCTTCTGAGTATCTGCACTTCAGGCACTGGGCCCAGCTGTTCCTCCTCTTCTTCATCAGTCACTTCCAGATCTGAGGGCTGACTCTCCATCTGAGGGCTCTGCCTCCTTCCCTCCTTCCCTCCCTCCCTCCCTCTCTGCCAGCTCCATTTCCTCTTCCCCCTTGGAGCTCTCACATTGCCTTGATGCTGACTCTCACTCCCACACCGCCTCCTCCTCCTCTGATCCAGCTGCTGGAGGGGAGTTTGTACTCCCATGGCATGGGACCTGGTTATCTGCAGGACCGCCTTCTACCACATACCTCCCTTAGACCTGTCCGCTCTCATAGGGTGGGCCTCATCAGGGTGCCGTCTGCCGGACAATGCCAGTTGGCGGCCTCCAGAGCGAGAGCCTTCTCTGTGGCAGCTCCTGCCCTCTGGAATGGCCTACCACCCGACCTCCGCACGATCACAGACCTGCGCCTCTTCTGCCGGGCTCTAAAAACATATCACTTTCACAAGGCCAGCCTGGCATAGCTCTAAATTTTAATCTTATTTTAGAAATGGGTTTTAATTGGCAATTTTAGCACAGGTGCAATTTAATTTAATTTATTTTTAATATCCTGTATTTATTGTTTTTTACATTTTATTCCTTTCCTGTGCCCCGCTCTGAGTCCAATCCGGAGATAGGTGTGGGATATAAATTTGATAAATAAATAAAATAAATACTCCAAAATACATTCAGAATTTAATTCTTTTCTGGTTAGGATGGAATTAACAAACAATGATGAATGAATCTGGTGATTTCCTTTCCTCTAGTCCCCAGCCTAAATTTCTTCCATCCTTGTCCTGCAACAGTTTTGGAAGTCCATGTGAAAATATTTGCATATTTTGTACACATTTGTTTACACACACACTCACACACACACACACACACTATTCTGCATCAGATGGGTTGTTGTAAGCAATTTCTTGAGATACATTTTCCATTTTTGCTAGTTGCTGTAACATATGCGTGTTGGACACCTAATTTTTGCACTGTGAGACTCAGAGATGTGTGAAAATAGAAGGCTAATTGTATTCTGTTGTGTTTGTTCACTTGCGAATTACGTACTATGTTTGTGTTTATGAAAATAGGAAAAAAGGTGAACCAAAATACATCCTCCCTCTCCTAGTCTTTCTCTATAAAAGCCATCTGGCTGGATAAGATCTGGCTGGATAAAAAGTCAGGTTACACAACATCCTCTTGAAAACAACAGCCAGGTGAAAGTTGTTCCTACCACGTTCCTCTTATTGGATCAGAATGTATTAAATTTCATGACAGGGATTTATTTAAACAGCAGTGAGCCATGTCTATTGCTTTCAATTATCAGTTTATTGCATTTCCTGGAAGTGTCTGGAACAGGACAGCTTATGATATATTCAAACTGGGTTGAGGCAGTTTGTGTTACAAGCCCCAGAAGTTAGTATTGCCAGTGTCCAATTGTTTGTGCCTTCCGGCTTCCTGTTCTCGTGATTTTTCTTTGAAAACACGAAAGGCTTAAAGGTTCTCTTCCTTAATTTTTAAGCCCTGGAATTGGAATGGCTTCCACCAAGACTCTCCAGGGTAAATAACTAGTTTTCTACATCAAACTCGCTGTCCAATTTTGCCTGAAATTATATATTGGAAAGGGGGCCGATCTGATTGCTTTTGCTTTCTTGCAAAATACTTTAGTCCTTCTGGTGGAATTGAAGATATATGTGGAACACCAGCTTTGCAGAAATAATAAGAATAATAAGAATGCCCCCGGGCATTCTTTCAAAAGCATGAAGACAAGGTTTTGCCAGCAGACTAGAGACCCCAGGGTATTATGGAGCCCACCAAGTGGTTGGTCCATTTGTTGTCATCAGGGGTATCATTATGTTTTGTCAACCATGAAAGACAGGGAAGGGCTTTTGACTACATAGGTAATCCTGACTTAGTGACTTCTTCATTCATTTGAAGTTACAACAGTGCTCAACAAGAAGACTTATGGCCTGTCCTTGAAGTTGTGGCTGTCGCAGTGTGCCCCACAGTCACAGGATCATGACTGGGGCACTTGGCAACCAACAGATAGTTACAATGGTCACAGTTTTCCACCGCCACATCATTACTACTTGTGATCGTCACTTCCAGCTTCCAATAAGTCAAGTCAATGAGGAAACCAGCCACCACCTGATGTTGTGCTTAATGACTGCAGATGATTCCTTAACAGCCACAACCTGAACTGTCATTGTACACTGATGATCACATTTAATTTTGCATTGCAGCAAAGTTACAAGGCGCAGTGACGATAAAGTAAATTAAACTGAACTTGAATTGCTACTTATTTAATGGAAATCCATATGGAATGGTCTTCTTCAGTGGAATTTCCCACTGACCACTCTTTTATCCTTCAAGGTCCTTGGGTATGGAAGACAAGCATAGATAGGGGAAATTGGGTTAAATGCTGGCCACCATCATCATCATCAATCATCATCATCGTTAGATGATATCTCCGTTGGGAGACAGCAAAAATGTGTGCAGTGGAGTATGCAGCTAAAGGAACGTTGCTAGTGTATACACAATTAGTAGACTAGACACTGTTAAGTAAAATAAAATAGCTTTTACTGAAGTTGTAAAAACTACTAAACTAAACTACTGCTCAACAAGCAGTGATGTTAAATCGAGTCAAAAACAGTCTCAACAAATATCAAATTGCTTACAGTCAGCAAACACAATCTTCCTTCTTCTTCCTCAGTTTGTCACAGCACACGAGCAATTCAGTTATCAAACATCAAATCCAGCAGAGAGAGAAAGATGCGCTCTCCTGGCTTCCTCTTATAGTTGGAGATAATTGTACTTCCTACAATTGCACTCTAACATTCCAACATCCTTAAAGCCACAATGGCCATATATCATCATGGTATTATATATTGTCTACCCAACTATAGGAGTCTACTCCTAACAGTCACAACAAAAATAAGCATCAAAACTGGTAATAATATTTGAAGGGACCTTAAATTGAAATCTTTAGCCTGTTTTGAGGGTTTCCTGCTTGAGGTTGGACTAGAAGACTTCCACAGTCATTTCCAACTCTGTTAGCCTGTTGTTCTGTGGATATTTGTTTAAAGACTGGGTATCTTGACTTGGCAGAGATCCCAGTTTTGTTGAACGTTTAAGTTATGTACACTGTACTCTTGGATCTTTTCCCATGGAATGGCTTGCCTCCAGAAGTTGTGGGTGCTCCAAGACTGGAGGTTTTTAAGAAGAGATGGAACCACCAATTGTGTGAAATGGGATAGGATCTCCTGCCTGAGCAGGGGTTGGACTAGAAGACCTCCAAGGTCCCTCCCAACACTGTTAGTCTGTTGGTAATTGTTTAAAGACTGGATATCTTAACTTAATACAGAGCCTAGTTCCATTGCTTGCTTAAGTTAGGTGTACCGTAGTCTTTGATCTTTTGACACACTTTTTCCCCTTATGTTTTTCAAGAAATTCCCCCCATCTTCTCTGAAAAAAGGGCAGAGTGAAGGAAATTCAGGTTTTGTTGATACATACTTTAAAATAAGGAGGAAGTGGAGTCTATGGAAAGAGAACAATATAAGAAAGTTGGGGAGAATGTAGAATTGATCATGAGCCTGAGTTCATGCTACAAGGCTGGATTTAAGGCCTTGTATTCATTTGTTGTTGTTGTTGTTAGTTGTTAGTTGTTAGTTGTGAAGTTATGTCCAACCCATCATGACTCCATGGACAACATTCCTCCAGACCTTCCTATCCTCTATCATCCTCTGGAGTCCATTTAAGATCATGCCTACTGCTTCAGTGACTTTGCTAGGCCCTGACGTCTTCAGCCTCAAGTGTCAATCAAGGAGGAAATGACCATTCATTGGCTCCGGTGCGAATGCAGTCTGGAGGGAGCGAGGCAAGCTTCCAATTGGTTAATAATCTGGCAGCTCGCATATAAAAGAGCTGTCAGACGGTTGTTGTTCGTTTGTTATCAGTTGTGTTAATAAAAGGTTAACTGCATTCAACTGTCTCAGGCAGGTATTTACCAGACTCCATCCAGCCACTTCATTCTCTGTCATCCCTTCCTTCTTTTGCCCTCAATCATTCCCAGGATGAGGCTCTTCTCCAGCGAGTCCTTCCTTCTCATTAGGTGGCCAAAGTATTTGAGTCTCATCTTCAGGATATGGCCTTCTAAAAAGCAGTCAGGGTTGATCTCCTCTAGGACTGACCGGTTGGATCATTTTGCAGTCCAAGGGACTCGCAGGAGTCTTCTCCAGCACCATAGCTCAAAGACCTCCATTCTTTGGAGCTCAGCCTTTCTTATGGTCCAACTTTCACAGCCATCCGTTGCAACATTGGGTAGACTGGGCTAAAGCAATGCAGGTAAATCAGGCTGAAGCGACATGGGCTGGCCCTTTACATTTTTCAGGATGACCCCACAGGTCACATTGGACCACATCATGGGCTGGATCTGGCCCACAGGCCTTGAGTTTGACACCCCTGACATAAATAAAAGAAGTTTAGGAAAAAAAGTTTGCAAGAAAAGCACATCAATACCTGAATTGAAAGTAGATTCTAGCTGGGGATATTGAAACAAGGGTTAACTATGTCGGCCTCCGATACTTATCCTTGTGATTTATAATACTTCTTTCGGTTGATCCTAGCTTTACTCCTGTATACATTTTTTATATATAAAAAATTGCTTGTAGCTAAATTTGTTCAAGGTGATTTCTTCTTTGTGTTAAAAAAAATCAATGCGAGGCTCATATACTACACTTTATGGACAGTAAAAAGATCTTCTTCTAGGTCAATAGTTTCAAAAGAATTCTGCTCTGATTCACTCAGCATACTGCGCTCTTGTGGAAAACATACAATGCCTGTTTAAATCTCAGCCAGTTTGAACAGCTAACTTGTTTTCAGCGCAATGAGGAAATTGATTAAAGCACCACCGAATGGCTCATTTCAGGTGAGATGAGAGAGCGATAGGGAGTGATGTGTGGGTAGAGATGGCAGAGTAATCTTCCAGGTTCAATTTCCAGGGTTGATATTGTTTCATTTATTTTATGCCAAATATCACAGAAACCCTTTCTTTCTTTTTTTAAAAAACACCTTTTGATTGTATCTATCATTATTCTCTGTCAGGAAAAAAAAATAATGTGAAAGTTGATAGCCTTGCAACCTGCTAAGAAATAAAATGAATATGTGTGTGTGTGTGTGTGTGTGTGTGTGTGTGTATATGTATATATATATATATATATATATATGTTTTCTGAGGTTTTCGCGGGTGTTTGTATGTAGGTCTTTGGTTGTTCGGGTTTTCTCCCGCGTCGAATTGGAAGTATCTTCACGACGTTTCGATGAAATCTCATTCATCATCTTCAGGCTGGTGCTTCGGCTTGGTGCTTCGGGCTTGGTGCTTCCAGGAGCAAAATTTGCTCCTGGAAGCACCAAGCCCGAAGCACCAGCCTGAAGATGATGAATGAGATTTCATCGAAACGTCGTGAAGATACTTCCAATTCGACGCGGGACCTCTGAACAGGAGCTGTGATAATTAGTCTCTCATATATATATATCGAAACGTTGCAAAAACACCTTTAATTTTACACGGGAAAAGACCCGAATAAACCAAAATCTACATACCTATACCCGTGAAAATCTACGAAAACATATATATATATATGTGTGTGTGTGTGTGTGTGTGTGTGTGTTTTCTGAGGTTTTCGCGGGTGTTTGTATGTAGGTCTTTGGTTGTTCGGGTTTTCTCCCGTGTAGAATTGGAAGTATCTTCACGACGTTTCGATGAAGTCTCATTCATCATCTTCAGGCTGGTGCTTCTGGCTTGGTGCTTCCAAGAGCTCCTGGAAGACAGGCAGAAGCCTGCCTGATGATGACAAGTGAGATCTTGTCGAAACATTGCAATAACATTTCTATGCCTTATACACGGGAAAATCCCCGAAGCCAGCTATGTCAGCATACCTACACCCGTGAAAATCTACATCAGGACCTGTTGATGGATGCATATTCCAGCTAGGCATGAGTGACAGCTCCCTGGCCTGTTTTCAGACATAATTTGATCATTATTTATTTATTTATTTATTTATTTAGAATTTATACCCCACCCTTCTCCTTGTTAGGACCCAGGGCGGAGCACAGGCATTATTAAAACCACAATAAGAACAATATAAATCAATTTAAAACATATTAAATTATTAAAACCGGTGCTAAAACCATTTAAAACCCTACCAAATAGCAATTTATACATAAAAAGTCAGAAGCGGGGGGCTATGCTAGGCCGGCTTGTTGGAATAAATGTGTCTTAAGACGTTGGCGAAAGAGGCGGAGGTCCGAGGTAGTGCGAAGGTTGGGGGGTAGGTCGTTCCAGAGGGCTGGGCCCGCCACAGAGAAGGCCCTTCCCCTGGGTGTTGCCAACCGGCATTGCCCAGCCGATCATCATTGCCCCATCCTTTAATTTAATTTAACAGAGTTGGAAGGGACCTTGGAGGTCTTCTAGTCCAACCCCCTCCTTCAGACAAATAGTTATCTATTATCTTCTTAAAAACATCCAGTGTTGGTGCACCCATAACTTCTGGAACAAGTTGTTCCACTTATTAATTGTTCAAATTGTCAGGAAATTTCTCCTTAGTTCTAAGTTGCTTCTCTCCTTGTTTATTTTCCATCCATTGCTTCTTCATTCCTGCCTTGGAGCGCTTTGGAGAATAGCTTGACTCCTTCTTCTTTGGGACAACCCCTGAGATATCGGAACACTGCTATCATGTCACCCCTAGTTCTTCTTTTCATAAGACTAGAGTTATTCATGTAAAGGGTCGAACTATTGGGTTAGAATGCAATTGCTTTGCTCCCTGGCATTTTAATTATGGCAATCAATCATAATCTTCATCCATTAGAACTATCTGGTTTAAATTTGAGGAATCTTTTTTCTCCCTTTTAAATATGGATTCACTTTACTCCTAAATTCTACTTTGCAGAAAATATTGCATCTTTAGCATTTAATATACAGTCAACTGTGGAATATGATAACTTTTAATAGAACTGGTGGTGAACGAAAATTATCTGCAATTGCCTATTACTTACTTTTGACCTACCCCAAAACTTTCCATGAATCTACTGAATTCTTTGTCTGTTCTGCTGCATTTTATTTTCTATAGACAGCTCCCAGGCTGCCTCATGTCCAGAAATTAAAGTTATTCAATGCAGTGTGTTTTCCATATGAAGCCATGTATATCAGCTGTCTCCACAATTCTGTCTTTATATTATTATACTATATTTTTGCAGCCACAATAATTGGTCCCACAAGAAAAAACAAGGTACAACCAACCTATTGTGGGGTTTAAGGTGTTGGGGTGAGGTTTAGGGAGACCTTGATTCAAATCTACCATACTCGATGAGTTGAGTTACCATTCCTAAATTACATTGAGATAGTTGCCCCATTTCCGCCCCTCAAGCTTCCATACAGAATTGTTGTATTGGGGATAAAACTAATGCAACACATAATCACATAATCCACCCTTAGCTCCTGGAGAAATTAGTCCTATGAAGTATCTAATTCTATCCAGTATCGTAAGCATTATAAAACACAGGTGCCATCATCACCTAAGTGACTAGCTAGAAACTGCTTAAACACTATTGATAAGAGAAAGGATATAGATAAAGTACAAATGTGATGGACATTTATTGCTATGAATAAGATCATATTGTCATAAACATTTATCCAGCACCATGGTACATTCTTTACTGATTAGAACCTAAGGCAGAAGTGAAATATTTCTCTAAAATATATTCTAGCTATATTCGCGACCGACTCCTGCCCCATACATCCCTTCGACCGATCCGCTCCCACAGAGAGGGCCTTCTCAGGGTACCGTCGGCCGGGCAATGCCGGTTGGCGGTGCCCAGGGGAAGAGCCTTCTCTGTGGTGGGCCCTGCCCTCTGGAACGACCTACCCCCTGATCTACGCACCATCGTGGACCTCCGCCTTTTCCGCCAACGTCCTAAAACTTATTTATTTCAACAAGCCGGCCTAGCATAACCCCCATTCTGACTTTTATAGGGATAATTTTTATAGGGATAATTTTTAAATTTTAGAGTTTTGTTAATTTTAGCACAGGGAATATTTAATTAGTTTTTAACAATTTTGGATTTTTGTATTTTTTGTATGATTTTAATGATGCCTGTGCGCCGCCCTGGGTCCTTTTTTAGGAGAAGGGCGGGGTATAAATTTAATAAAATAAATAAAATAAATAAAAAAAGGAAAACATTTTATCAAAGTATCTCCTGCTTCCTTCCCTCCTCCTCCTCCTCCTCCTCCTCCTCCTCCTCCTCCTCCTCCTCCTCCTCCTCCTCCCCCCCTCTCCTCCTCCTCCTCTTTATCATTTAATTTTACACTGGCCATTGGAAAGGTAAAAAAAAAACTGTCTCAAAAAACTGAACTTCCCAAGGACCTTAACAGTTTTTGAATCAATAATGTTAATGCATTAGGGTGCTTTTTCAGGGGGGGAAAAGGTTATCTGAATGATTAGAACACATGCATTGTATTGACTGCAGAAGTCAGCCTTGGGTGACTTCTGCGGGGATTTAAGCTGGTCACAGAGGGACTTAATCAGAAGGCAGTTTCAGAGGTACCACTTTATAAAGCCTTGGTAAGACCACACCTGGAATACCGCATCCAGTTTTGGTCACCACGTTGCAAAAAAGATGTTGAGACTTTGGAAAAAGGGCAGAGAAGACCAACTTAGATTATTAAAGGCCTGGAGGCTAAAACATATGAAGAACAGTTGCAAGACTAGTCTCGAGAAAAGAAGGACTGGAGGGATATGATAGAAGTATTCCAATATTTCCAATATTTGAGGAGCTGCCGCAAAGAAGAGGGATGTCAACTTATTTTCCAAAGCACCAGAGGGCAGGACAAGAACTAATGGATGGGAAACTAATCAAGGAGAGAAGTAACTTGGATTTAAGGAGAACTTAAATTGAGGACAATTAACCAGTGGAACCAGGAGTTGTGGGTGCTTCATTACTGGAGGATTTTAAGAGAGGACTCAACAGTCATTTGTCTGAAATGGTATAGGGAGTTCGACTAGAAGACTTCCAAGGTCCCTTCCAGCTCCATTCTGATTGATTGATTGAGATGCAGTTGGCATTTGGTAACATAGCCAACTGGATATAAATGCAGAGAGCTTGTGTTTCTTATTCATCCCCATTGTTTTCCTGTAGATCAGGGATGTCCAAACTTGGGAACTTTAAGACTTGTGGATTTCAACTCCCAGAATTCCCCAGCCAGCTATGCTGGCTGGGGAATTCTTGGAGTTGAAGTCCACAAGTCTTAAAGTTCCCAAGTTTGGACATCCCTGCTGTAGATGATTATGTTCTCGTTGGCAGAGTAGCAGTAGGCTTTTGTTACTTTCATTTTCCATGGCCACCGTGGGGCAAATATTTTGACAGAGAGAGACACAGAGATGCGCGCACACAGAGATAACCCTTCGAATCACTGTGGGGAAAAGGGCCCTCGTAGCCATGCCTAATTATTGACTTTTAATTATGCCGTGCACTAATAATGCTAGTTAATTATTGACTTATTTTGTTCTTCTCGTATGCCTCATCGTCTTCGCACTCTAGGGAGTTGACAAAATCAGCTCAATTACAGTTATAAGAAACCAGTGAGATGATAGCACAGAAAAGTAAACCTAGTTTATTTGCTAGTAGACATTGCTAATGTTGGAAGACAGTCATTTAGAAATCATCCTGTATTTTGCCCAGAAGTAGCATGGTGGTTTACCGTTTTCTGTTTAGTGGCTTGTTTAGTGACAAAGTTATAAAGGCTCTGAAAAAAGGATTTATGACTGTTTTTCACAGTTACAACCCTTGTAGCTTCCCTATAGTCACATGATCAAAATTTGGATGCTTGACTATTGGTACCTCTTTATGATGGTTGCAGTGAACGTTCCACGGTCATGTGACCATCTTTTGCGATCAGTGGTGGGTTTCACATTTTGTTACCACCGGTTCGTGAGTGCATGTGCCCCTTCCACACATGCACCCGGCCTTCCTTGCATGTGCTTTGCTTGTGTGCACACCTTCTACACATCTGCCCGTCTCAAAAACATGGCTAAATAGAACGGCATAGAACTGGGGTGGGTGGGCGGGTGGGTGAGTGGGCCCACCCACGATTTCCGCTACTGTTTCTGGTGAACCGGTCCAAACCGACTGAATGCCACTTCTGTTTGCAACCTTCGGACAAGCAAAGTCAATGGGGAATCCAGATTTAGTTAACCTCCATGTTACTAATTTACCAGTGCAGTGATTTGCTTAACAATCCTTGCAGGAAACATCTGAAATGAGACAAAACTCACTTAAAAAACAAACAAACAACTGACTCACTTAACAACAGAAATTTGGGGCTCAATTGTGGCCATAAGTCAAAGACTACCTTTATTTCATTTTTTTTACGTATTTGGAACTGCACACTGATTTTTTTTCCCTTTTCAGTTGTTATACAATATGTACACATATTTGGACTCTTACCTGTGTTCCCTTCATGTTCCCCTGCCAAATTGTCATTAAACACAGATGAGGCTACCTTTCAATCTTGTAAGGGATATATAGAAGGGGAAAACAGCCACCGTTAGCCTGTGAAAAATCTAGTATATACGAGACCGTCTCCTGCCCCATACATCCCTTCGTCCGATCCGCTCCCACAGAGAGGGTCTTCTCCGGGTGCCGTCAGCGGGGCAATGCCGGCTGGCGACACCCAGGGGAAGGGCCTTCTCTGTGGCAGGCCCGGCCCTCTGGAACGACCTACCCCCCGACCTTCGCACTATCTCGGACCTCCGCCTCTTCCGCCAACGTCTTAAGACGTATCTATTCCAACAAGCCGGCCTAGGATAGCCCCTACTTCTGATTTTTAAAATTAAAATTAATTTGGTATGGTTTTAAAATGGGTTTTTAGCACGGGTCTAATAATTTAATATATTTTAATCGATTTTGTATTTTGTGGTTTTAATAATGCCTGTGCGCCGCCCTGGGTCCTAACAAGGAGAAGGGCGGGGTATAAATTTAATAAAATAAATAAAATAAAATAGTTTCCGTTTGATACAGGATCCCATCTGTCATTTAATATTGCCAGAAATCAACACGTCTTTCTTTTTTTCCCCTCTCTTTTTCTTTTTTGTAATAGTCTGCCAATATCCCATCTGTTCAAGCATTTAGCCACTGTCTGAGTGAAACAGCAAAAAGGAAGAAGTAGATTCACACTGTGTGAATGTGTTCAATTTATGGTGGCGTTTTGTTGGACAGCTCCTGTGGCAGTTATACTTATCGTGCAAGACCTAATATGTAAAATGTAAAGACACCTTCAAACTGAGATCATTGGTTCAATGCGATAGTGTTGGGAATGTGCGTTGTGCTGACTTTGGGTTGACCACAAAGAATGGCCATCATTGTTTTCTTGGCAGCATTATGGAAGACCTTTGGCATCGTCTGCTTCTTCTCAAGTCTATCCTACTGTTCTGGCATTCCTGGGGATATGCCATCCATGCCCTGCTTGAAGTCAGCAGCACATTTCAAAATCAGCCAAGGTTTGAAGCATCAAGTGTGCAGTGTCAACCACGAAACTCACTGCGTGAGTTTGAACCGATCCCTTTTTTGCAATCTACGATACCTCAGAAGGAAATATGTAGCCAAAATATTTAGCATCCTTCTCTCATTTATTTGGGGGCTAGGTAAACGAAGAAGTTCCCCTCACACCTAGAGTCATTCCCGACTCTAGGGGGCGGTGCTCATCTCTGTTTCAAAGCCAAAGAGCCAGTGCTGTCCGAAGACGTCTCTGTTGTCATGTGGCCAAAGGCGCATGGAACGCTATTACCTTCCCATCAAAGGTGGTTCCTATTTTTCTACTTGCATTTTTACATGCTTTCGAACTGCTAGGTTGGCAGAAGCTGGGACAAGTAACGGGAGCTCACTCTGTACGTGGCACCAGGCATTCCAACTGCTGAACTACCGATCTTTCTGATCGAAAAGCTCATCATCTTAGACCCTGGGCCAGCACATCCCTTTGTGGGGCTGTTTACAACCTTCCAATTTTATGCTGTCCATCTTAGGTGCAGGAGAGAGTTAAGCACATGAATAAGGTCAACATTTCTCAGGTTCGGATTGTTTTTTGCAGGCTCAGCTTTTCTCAATGATCCCCCATCTCAAGACCAAGCAAATGAGTCTTGAGCTTAAACTTGGTTGAGAGTGACAGACCAGTTAAATAATTTGAGAGGAAAGGGACCCTGTAAAAAAAATAAAATGAAGGAAGAGAATAGAACTTCCCACTCCTATCTCTCTGTGTCTGTCTATCAAATTTCACAGTCCTTTATCCTTTCAAAACAGACAGGCTTGGCACTCTGCTTTCAAAGGCGTCTGCTTTCTTCTGGTTCAGCAGCTCTATTCATTATCTCTGGAGGAACTGTGTGGAAGTGTATAGGTTGGGCTACGTGCAACCATCTGATGACAAAATAAGAGAGAAAAGTAGGTTAGTAGACCAACCTTTACTGATGAAAATGCGCCCACCAGCTTTCCGTAAGCTCTGGATTCAATCACACAGAAAGGTTGGAAGCGAATTTCAACAGGAGAGGTTTGATGATCAGAGAACACGGTCAGGATGAATAGACAACAAGCTATTAGCACATTTCAGTTCTTGGATAGCAGAAGGAAATCTGGACCATTATAAAGGGACACGAGACGGAAAGCCCTTTAAAGCACTAGTTTGGAGTTAACGTCTTTTTGATTTTTCACTTTGCCCAATCATTTCAAGAAGTTCCTTCTGCAGCACCCCAAGGAATTGGCTTGAGGTTTCTTGCGATTCAAGAAGCAGATTGACAGGATATTTTGGGGGAGTTTTTCATACCTGCCTGCTTTTCTGATTTTTCCCTTCTCTTTTCAGCCCATTTCATGTAATAGTAGCTTACTCCTATAGATTTCATTTTCAGGATTTTTTATTTTTTTTTACCACCAAACCACAAAACAATCCTCAGCCCAGGACTGGACAAGGAAAGAATGAAGGCAAATGAGGTCCATCATGGTTTCAAAATCTAAGGGATTTATTTGGACAAAACTCAGCAGCATTTTTTCATGCAGCTGTTGATCAAAATAGGATCGCCAACGTCTGATGATGGATATAGAACAGAACAGAACAGAACAGAATATAATTCTTTATTGGCCAAGTGTGAATTTATCTTTGGTGCATATGCTCTCAGTGTACATAAAAAGACAATATACATTCATCAACAATCATAAGGTACAACACTTAATGATAGTCATAGGGTACAAATAAGCAATCAGGAAACAGCAGCTGCCAAAAAAGCCAACACAGTTCTAGGCTGCATCAACAGAGGGATAGAATCTAGATCGCGTGAAGTGTTAATGCCACTGTATAGTGCCTTGGTAAGGCCACACTTGGAATACTGCATACAGTTTTGGTCGCCACGATGTAGAAAAGACGTGGAGACTCTGGAAAGAGTGCAAAGAAGAGCAACCAAGATGATTAGAGGACTGGAGACTAAGACATATGAAGAACGGCTGCAGGAACTGGGTATGTCTAGTTTGATGAAGAGAAGGACCAGGGGAGACATGATAGCAGTGTTCCGATATCTCAGAGGGTGCCACAAAGAAGAGGGAGTCAAACTTTTCTCCAAGACACCTGGGGGCAGGACAAGGAGCAATGGGTGGAAACTAACCAAGGAGAGAAGCAACTTAGAACTAAGGAGAAATTTCCTAACAGTAAGAACAATTAACCTCTGGAACAGCTTGCCTCCAGCAGTTGTGAATGCCCCAACCCTGGAAGTCTTTAAAAAGATGTTAGACAGCCATTTGTCTGAAATGGTATAAGATTCCTGCCCATGCAGGGGGTTGGACTAGAAGACCTACAAGGTCCCTTCCAACTCTGCTATTGTATTGTATTGTATTGAAACAATATCAATATACATTGTAACGATACAGGCAACAGAGTTACAGTCCTGCAGTCATAAGTGGGAGGAGATGGGTGATAGGAATGATGAGAAGACTAATAGTTAAAGTAATGCAGCCTTAGTGAATACTTTGACAGTGGTGAGGGTATATTTGTATATTCTATACGGCAAAACAACAACAAGAAGAAGAATAGGTCTGGAGATGTCTTCAGCTGATTAGCCATTAATTGATTAAAATAGGATTTAGTGGGGTATGAATTAAGGACAAGCCTATTGATTCATTGATTTTGTGGGTCTTTTGATGTGTCCCTGTTGTGTTTTCTGTTCCACGGATTAATTGTTCTCACTGTAAGGAAATTTCTCCTTAGTTCTAGGTTGGTTTCTCTCCTTGATTAGCTTTTACCCTTTGCTTCTTGTCTTGTCCATTTCATTCTTGTCCCTCTTCTGCTGCCTTTTCTTAAAGCTAAATAATGTCACATGTAGCAAAGGGTCACTACTACTTGGTCAGCACTACTTGGACTCACCAAGCAATTCCATACTCTACTCATTCAATTGACAATAAGTTCATCCACAAAGAAAAATATTTAAAGCCAAGATCATCAGGGATTTGTTTCAAGCTTCACACAATAGTTGTCACTACCGTGTTACATAAAGCTATCTAAACTGAATTTTGAAGACTGTTTCCAATTCTCTACTGAGATTGAATTCTGATCCTATCTCCATAGAGACTCGCAGGCAGCTTTGCCACCTAAAATTTTGACTGTAATTGGCAGCTCCCAAAACAAGATGATTTTATGCCATCCTAAAATATTGATTCGGCCTTACAATTTTATGGTTTATCAGCTCAACAATTTACCTCAATTGGCTCTGAGAAGACATAGATTGAGTTGAATGACTATAGTCTCGTGGCAGTAATATCCGTAATGATCTAAACATAACCTAAATTCAGAATGGAGTAGATATGTTTGGAAGATGTTTCTCTTATGCCAATTACTAGTCGGTATCCTTTTCCTACTTCTACACAGAGGCTTTCTTGATTTAATGTTTTGCCATATTCTTTGCCGGAGGGTTGATTTAATGTGCAAAAATAAACATCCCCCTCCTTTTGGGAGTGTGTGTGGGAGGGGAACACAATTGGTGTCATGTGTTGTTTTGCACTGGTTTTTTTTTAATCCACTTAGGCAAGCTGACCTAATAATGCCTGTATTAATTCATAATCACAGTAATTCGGAAGGGAGAGTATTCCTGTCCTTTTCATCATCATCTTCTTCTTCTTCACTAAAAGATCAAAGTAGCAGGAGGGAAATAAATCAGAGAGAAAGGGAAAAGCACATGAAGCAATCCACAATATACAATAGCAGAGTTGGAAGGGACCTTGGAGGTCTTCTAGTCAACCCCCTGCCTAAGCAGGAACCTTATACCGTTTCAGGCAAATGGCTATCCAACAATAATTATGGAAATGAGGGTTTCTCATCCTTGTATATGCTTTGTGTATATTTCTTTCTAATTGGTGGTATATAGCCAGAGGTGGTGTTCAGTAGGTTCTGACAAGTTCCGGAGAACCGGTAGTGGAAATTTTGAGTAGTTCAGAGAACCGGTAAATACCACCTCTATCTGGCCCCTCCCTCATTTATTCTCTGCCTCCCGAGTCCCAGCTGATTGGGAGGAAATGGAGATTTTACAGAATCCTTCCCCTGCCACACCCACCAAGCCACGCCCACAGAACTGTTAGTAAAAAATTTTGAATCCTACCACAGTATATACAACCTCTATCCTTGTGAGCAATTCTGTCTTAAGGCACATGTAACATCAGACCTTCTCTTAACCGAGACGGTAAACTGAGACTTCTAGACAGATCAATACATTCAGTTCATCTACCACTGATGTTTGACCCTTAAACATGTAGCAACATTGGCAGCATGTATTTGTAGCTTTGGGTGCCTTTATGTATTAATAAATTTAATACATTTATTTATTGAGCACAGGGTGTCAAACTGGATTTCTTCAAGGGCTGGATCATCATTGTAATGTTTAATGTTTATTGAATTTATACCGCCCTTCTCCCTTGCGGGACTCAGGGTAGTGAACAGACATGATAAAAACAACAAAGACATGAATATGTAAAATACTTTAAAATGTCAATTAAAATGTCAATTAAATTAGGGGCCTGTTCTAAAACCAAATAAAATTACTAAATAAAATCGATTAAATCGATTAAAAACTACACCAGGCCGGCCGCACGGAATAAATGCGTTTTCAAGGCCCGGCGGAAGAGGCGTAGGTCAGTGATCGTATGTAGGTCGGGGGGTAGGTTGTTTCAGAGGGCAGGAGCTGCCACAGAGAAGGCTCTGCTCCTGGGGATCGCCAGCCGACATTGTTTGGCCGACGGTACCCTGAGGAGGCCCACTCTGTGGGAGCGAACTGGTCGGTGGGAGATATTTGGTAGCAGGATGCGGTCTTGCAAGTAGCCAGGTCCCGTGCCATGGAGCGTTTTAAAGGTGGTTACTAGCACCTTGAAGCGCACCCGGAAAGCCACAGGCAACCAGTGCAGCTCGCGCAGGAGAGATGTCACATGGGAGCATCTTGAGGCTCCCAGAATTCCCTGCGCAGCCGCATTCTGCACCAACTGGATTCTCCGGGTGCACCTCAAGGGCAGCCCCATTGTAGTTCTCCTCCATGAGCTGGGGGGGGGGAAGAGATGGGATGGCTGGCTCCTGCAGCATCCTGCAGGCCAAAATGGGGCATGGGGGTCTGCACCCAGCCCCTCCTGTGTGTTTTCACCCTCCGTGGCTTCATGCAGCACTCTGCCAGCCGAAAACGGTCCCAAAAACAGGGTGAAAATGGGGCCAAAATAGAGGCTGAAATCAGGCCGATTGGATAAAACCATGTTTGGGATAACCATGACCTGCATGACTGAGAATCTCCATAGACATGAATCCCATTGTTTCCAACTTTATTCCCAGAAATCCAGGAACAATAAAGAAGGAGGCAGGAACAAACACTAATTACTTTCTGATATTAGTTGGTTATAAGAGCCATGGTGGCACAGTGGTTAGAGTGCAGTACTGCAGGCTACTACTACTGACTGCCAGCTGCCAGCAGTTCAGCAGTTCGAATCTCGCCAGGCTCAAGGTTGACTCAGCCTTCCATCCTTCCGAGGTGGGTAAAATGAGGACCCAGATTGTTGGGGGCAACAGACGGACTCTGTAAACGGCTTAGAGAGGGCTGTAAAAGCACTGTGAAGCAGTATATAAATCTAAGTGCTATTGCTATTGTTATAAGCTGCAGGTAAGAGAAAGAATTGTGGTGTTTTTTTCTTCTGAAGCAAGATCTAGATCTTCTTCAAAGCTGTGGGCTAATTAGCCATGATAAGGGAGACACTCTGTCTCTCTGCTCCGTTATCTGCATTTCATTTTTATGATGATTTGCTTCTTTGCAATACTTTCTTCAAACTCCCTCTGTGGCTGTTTCCTTCCCTGCGGTTGACTGAAACAAGGAACAAAACATCTGTCATGCCAAATTCTAGAACTGGATGTTAGGAAGGTTTTGAATGAGTAGCTGCAAATTGATTTGGCTTCTGGAGAAGTTGGGAGCCAGTAAATTTTTTAAAAAAAGAAACAAAAATATGCAGACAAACACAAATTGTGTGTGTGTGTGTGTGTGTGTGTGTGTGTGTGTATGTATATGTATATGTATATGTATATGTATATGTATATGTACATTACAAACATACAGCCGAACCCTACACAGCATACTTATAATATGTATACTCAGGCTTGGACATGTGGGCATGTAATTTAATTTTGCACTGCAAAAAAAAGCAAATTTTTCAGTTATGCTATAGTGATTTATACAATAGCAGAGTTGGAAGGGACCTTGTAGGTCTTCTAGTCCAACCCCCTGCGTGGGCAGGAACCTTATACCATTTCAGACAAATGGCTGATATTGCTTACAATCCTACAGTACCTGCATTGTTTTGTATCTGGATTTTAGAAAGGAGACAAAAAGCAAGAGAAAGATTTTATGCTGAGTCATCCCAGGTTATCTCATGTTTAAGTCTTCAAAAAAATAAGCCATCCTACATTGTCGTCGTCGTCAGCCATTCAGCCGTGTCTGATCATCGGCTGCTCTATGGATCAGCAATCTCTATGACCCTCTGTCTTGCATCAGCTCTTTCAGATCTGCCATGTTCATCCCAGTGTTATCTTTGATAGTGTTCAGTCAGTAGGTAGTAGGCAGCAGTGGGTTTTCACACCAGTTCACTGTGCATGTGTCCGGCTTTCCACACATGCCTTTTGCTCACTCACGTGCCTCCCAGGCATGCACTCGGCCTCAAAAACATGCCTAAATAGGACAGCATAGAGCCGGGGCAGGTGGGCAGAAGGCAGGTGAGTGAGCAAAGTGGATGCGTGGAAGGCTAGGCGCATGTGAAACCCACTGCTGCCTAGTACCCACTGACTAGACACTATAAAAGACACTGGGATGAACCACCCACAATTTCCACTACTGGTAGTAGGGCAAAACTTTCTCTTTTTTCTGATGATCACTCCCAGCATGATTGATTTTTTTTTTTGGAGTGAATCAGCTCTCATGACATGACCAAAATATGACAACTTCTGCTTAGCGATCTTGGCTTCAAGTGATGTTTTTGGTGAGATGCAATCTAGGACTCCTTGGTTGGTTCTTTTCTCAATTCACAGGATCTGTAATAGTCACAGGTCATCCTACAACCAATGCATATTGGTTAACAGATGATCCAACAGTCTAACAGGTGTTAGACAGCCATTTGTCTGAAATGGTATAAGATTCCTGCCCATGCAGGGGGTTGGACTAGAAGACCTACAAGGTCCCTTCCAACTCTGCTATTGTATTGTAATGAAACAGTTTGCCTTCAGAGGTTGTCTGAGCTTCATCACTTGAGACTTTCAAGAGGAGATTGGACTGCCATTTGTCAGAAATGGTGTAGGATCTCCTGCTTGGGCGGGAGTTGGACTAGGTGACCTATAAGGTCCCTTCCAACTCTGTTAATCTGTAAAGAACCATTCTGCTTTTCTTTGGGGTTGGGAAAGGTTGGATTCACAGCGCAGGATCAGCCAGGCAGATTTCATCTCATCCATTTGGACAACCCTACCTATGGCTTCCAAAATATTGCAGCCTTTCCCACTGAGTTCCATGGATACAAGTAGGGGTGGTGCAGTGGTTAGAATGCAGTACTGCATGCTGACTGGCCGCTGCCTACAATTTGGCAGTTCGAATCTCACCAGGCTCAAGGATGATTCAGCCTTCCATCCTTCCAAGGTTGGTAAAAATGAGGGTCCAGATTGTTGGGGGCAATAGGATGATTCTGTAAGCTGCTTAGAGAGGGTTTTAAAGCACTGTGAAGCAGTATATAAGTCTAAGTGCTGTTGCTACTTCTCAATGATTTCAGGCAAGGTGGAAACTGAATCCTACACTTGATTAGACTCTTGGATAACCTTGGTAGATTGTTCTCACTGTCAGAAAGTTCCTCCTTATTTCTAGGTTGAATCTCTCCTTGATCAGTTACCATCCATTATTCCTTGTCTGGCCTTCAGGTGCCCTGGAAAATAGCTTGATCCCTTCCTCTCTGTGGCAACCCCTCAAATATTGGAAGACTGCTATCATGACTCCCCTGGTTCTTCTCTTCACTAGACTAGCCATGCCCAGTTCCTACAACTGTTCTTCATATGTTTTAGTCCCCAGTCCCCTCAACATCGTAGTTGCTCTTCTCTGCACTTTTTCTAGCATCTCAACATTTTTTTATAGTGTGGCAACCAAAACTGGATGTGTATTAAATGTATTAAATTTATGTATTAAATGTGGTATGGTCTTCCTAAGGCTTTATAGAGTGGTATTAGTATCTCGCTTGATTTTGATTTCTTCAATGTCCCTGTGTTGGAAATTTGTTTTGTAAATGTCTTTTTGATTGAGCTGGCATCGAACATGATAAAACTTTGTTCATTTCTTGGTGTCTCCCTTACATGTCCTTTTGCCTGTTGATGGTTAATTTCTGCTAGCAGAAGGCGCAGGTCAAAATGTCCCTTACAGGAAACCTGAATAAATCTAATGTATTGTCAACTTCATTATGAAACATCAAGTGGTAGGCGTCCACAAAAATGGTTGGGGGAAAAAAATTGCTGAATTGACCTCTTCACATGCACTTAATTTGTAATTGTATGTGACATGTGGCTAAAGAGAAAAAAAGAGAAGCAAGTTTCATTAAGTACTAGTGAAAAGTAGGAGGGGGTGAGGAAGAGGTAAGGAAAGATATTTAACTTTGTTTTTGGTTCAACCATACAAATTGAGATGGTTTTCCTTTTCCAAATGGTCAGGTAGTAAAAAGTGAATGGTAGCAAGAGGAAAGAAAAAATAATAATAATTCTGTATGTAATCACATATTTTGTGAGTTCTGACTGAGAGCTTCTGTACCAGAGATAAATTCCATGTGTGTCTAGCCACACTTGGGAAAATAAAGCTATTCTATTCTATTCTATTCTATTCTATTCTATTCTATTCTATTCTATTCTATTCTATTCTATTCTATTCTACCCTACCCTACCCTACCCTATCCTGCCTCTTTCTATCTATCTATCTATCTATCTATCTATCTATCTATCTATCTATCTATCTATCTATCTATCTATCTATCTATCTATCTATCTATCATCTGTCTGTCTGTCTACCTTTCTATCTATCATCTATCTATCACCTATCTTTTATCAATCGATCTACGGAAAATAAGACTGTTAAGTGAAAATTGAAACCTATTACTTTTAAAACTATTGGGTGTTAGTGGCATTGACAGAGATCAGTGGCTATAGAAATTGAATCAATCAATATAAATAAATAAATTCAAACCGTGATGGTTTAGACGTTGCACTTGCTATGTTGTTTTAAATCCTTTGTGCTACAACATCTAACTATGTTCAAGGACAAGATGGTCATGTATTATTTATTTGGCTTAGATAGAATAGGAATCAACAAAAAATTCAGAATTGCTTTTCTATCTTTCCTTCTTGATGGATATCTTAATTTACACTGTCCCTTCTCACCCAATTCTTCATTTAGTTGAAAGAGGGAAACAATATGGAAGAATTTGGGATGAATTTGGGAGGATTTTTCAAAAATAATGAAATCAAACAGGATTTCAACAAAGCAGGATGCAGTGTTCTTACTCTGCTTTTTCTGTTCTCCAAGTTTTCATCTAGCCGAACTTTCTTATTTGCTGACTCTTACATTGTTGTGCCTCATTGTAATAAACAGCCAACGTCTTATAGAAAGCAGCAAATACCAGGCTGTCAATCACTTGTCCATCACACTAACAGGTGCCGTGCCACTGCCATTGTCAAGCGAAATGCTGGGGACCAGAGAGACAAGTGAGTAATTTGCTTATCTCGAGATGGCAAAAGGGCTCAACTTATCAAAAAAATAAAGGAAGAAATAGAATCCTTTATTCTTTATTGGCCAAGTGTGATTGGACACACAAAGGAATCTGCCTTTGGTGCATATATGCTCTCAGTATACATTAAAAAATAAAATAAAATAGAATACATTCCTTAAAAAAATCATAAGATACAAAACCTAATGATAGTCCTAGGTTACTAATAAGCAATCAAACCATACTAGGAAACAAATAAAACAATATAACCTCCCTCGGGGACTTTTAGAAAGTTTTAAATTGGGTATTTTAATAATTTGGTTTTTAGCATAGGATCAGGATAATTTAATATATATTTTAAATTATGTATTTATTTTTGTATGTTTGTATATTTTTAAATTTCCTGTGCGCCGCCCTGGGTCCTTTGTGGAGAAGGGCGGGATATAAATATAAATAAACAAACAAACAAACAAACAAACAAACAAACAAACAAATATATTGTAAAGATACAAGCAACATGGTCATAGTCATAAGTGAAAAGTGATAGATACCAGGAAGGATGAGAAGAAGAATAGTAATACAGTCCTAGAAAATAATTTGACAGTGTTGTGGGAATTAGTTGTTTAGCAGAGCAATGGCATTCAAAAATTGTGTCTAGTTGTACCCTATAGCGTCGTTTTGAGAGTAGAAGTTGAAACAATTTATGTCCAGGATGCAAGGGGTCTGTAGATATTTTCACAGCCCTCTTTTTGACGCGTGCAAAAAGGTACTCAGAGGTACTCAGTAGAAGGTAGGTTGGTAGCAATTGCTTTTTCTGCAGTTCTAATTATCCGTTGAAGTCTGTGTCTGTCTTGCTTGGTTGCAGAGGTGCAGATGACAGACTCAATAATTCCTCTGTAGAAGAGAATCAGCAACTCTTTGGGCAGTTGGCGCTTCCTGAGTTGGCGCAGAAAGAACATTCTTTGTTTCGCTTTTTGGATGACATTTTTGATGATGTTAAGTCCTGAGATATGGTAAAACCTAGAAACATGAAGGCCTTCCTCCACCACAGGAGTTACCTGACTGTATAATCTGGAGTTTGAAGTATCGTTGGAGAAACTGAATGAGACCCGATATTGTTGTCTGGAACTGAATGCATTCTTCTTCCATCTGTCCTGAAAATCAATACCATCTCCTTTATCGGTGTGGATTCTTAATCCTTCAAAATCCCCTGTCTTGTCATTCCTCGGCCAAACCTAGACTAGCATGTGTGACCTGCCTTGTTCTTGAAACACTTCATTACTCATCAAACCTACAACCTACCCGATGCAGAGCAACGCCAGAGAAATGAATGGCTGTCTTAAGTTTTCATAGTAAAACACACAACTGCAGCACCTCTGCAATCACAAGCTAAACACTCATCAGAAGGTGTGGCGGAAATCTGTGCTTTTATTACAAACAACAGATGAGCAAAGTGTTTTTAAACGTTCTGGGAGGTGGAGTATTGGATGTGTTGGGTTAGCACTAATGCATCATATGGCAGTCTTTATTAACCCAGAGCCAAATGCAGGAACAGTGGCATGCTGGAGTCAATAGATACCCCTGGACTCATCCATCAAAGATGAGGTAGTCCAGGAATTGAACAGAGAAAGCACCATCAGTCATGGATGGACCCATCAGTCAGGAGACCTATTCTTAGCCTTCCTCTGTTATCAAGCTATGTGAGAACTGTGATTATTAGAGACACCACACCATCGTAGCTCCTTAGGTATGCTGTCTCTAATAATGTTTCTTGGCCATAATCTTCCTTAGGCAAGAAAAAAAATCAAATGTACAGGTACAGATTAGGTGAAACCTGGCTCAATAGTAGCAACTGTGAGAAGGATCTTGTCCTAGTGGACAATCACTGAAATATGAGCCAGAAGTGTGTGGTAGCAGCCAAAAAAAGCCAATACAATCCAAGGGACTCTGGAAAGAGTGCAGAAAAGATCAACAACATTGATTAGGGGGATGGAGGCTAAAACATATGAAGAACAGTTGTGGGAATTGGGTTTGCCTAGTCCAGTGAAAAGGAAGACTAGAGGTGACATGATAAAAGTGCTTCAGGATTTGAGGAGCTGCCACAAGAGGGTGTGTGTGTCAACCTATTGTCCAAAGCACCTGAGGGTAGGACAAGAAGCAATGGATGGAAACCAATCAAGGAGAGAAGCAACCTAGAACTAAAGAGAAATTTCCTGACAGTGACAGCAATTAACCAGTGGAACAGCTTGCCTTCAGCAGTTGAGGGTGCTACATCACTGGAGGCTTTTAAGAAGAGACTGGACAGGCACTTTGCTGGAATGAGGGAGTGTCAAACCTCAATTTAATTGGGTGCTGCATCAGGGCTGTGGTTGACCTCAGGGAGCCTGGGCAGGCATGGGTGACAGCTGGGTGTGGCCAATTTGGTGCACATGGCTAGCTTGACGTCACTCCCCAAACTACTGGCATGTTTCATCTTCGCATTGGGTAGACTGGGCAGAAGCGATGTGGGTAGACCAGGCTAAAGTGACATGGGCCAGCCCCTTACATTTTCCAGGATGGCCCTGTGGTCTGGATAGGACCACATTGTGTGCCAAATCCTGCCCATGGGCCTTGAGTTTGACACCCCTGCTATAGAGTCTCCTGCTTGAGCAGGGGATTGGACCAGAAGACCTCCAAGATCTCTTCCAACTCTGTTATTCTGATATCAGCTCTGATTAAGATAAGCATGATTTCCACGAGAATTTATACTTCCTCAAAAACCTGGCCTTTTCTTGGTGATCTTTAGTTTTTTTCATAAGTGGGAAACGTCATCTTCCTTCCGAATTTGAAACATGAATTCAATGAAAGATGATGTCTCTTCGCCACCCAAATATGGCGAAACCACTCTGTACAGTACAGTACAGATACTGAAGCATATTGTGTGTCAACAGCAGTGGGATGGATCCACAAAGTCATTCCCCTTCTACACAAACAGTACAACAGATTCATGCAGTTTAAGTCAGGGGCTTCATTTGTGGCTAAGTGTATTCTCTAATGAGACTAATGGGAAAATTGAGGAATGATTAAAGAAAAAAGAGAGAAGGAAGGGGGAATCAGTTTAATGAGCTTTGATCGATCAATGCATTAGGCCTAATTTGCTTTACTTGCCCAAACCAAGCAAAGAAATCCACAACCACTTGGTGTGATCTGATCTGGATTGTCCAAATTGAAGTTGAACAATTCAATCTGGACTATCAATTGGATTTGGATTTTCAGATTAGCTTAGGAGAAAAAAAAATCAATTTTGCATTTGCAGATGTATGATAAATGATTTATGGGTTCTGATTTAGTTTCCCAAATCAGTCTAGAAATATCCAGTTTTAAAAAAATAGAATTATTTATTCTTTATTGGCCAATTGTGATCGGACACACAAGGAATTTGTTTTTGGTGCAGATGTTCTCAGTGAACAAAAAAAAAAAAAGGCAAGATACATTCATCAAAAATCATAAGGAACAATACTTAATGATAGTCATAGGGTGCAAATAAGCAATCAGGAAACATTCAATAGCAATATAAATCGTAAGGATACAAGCAACAAAGTTACAGTCATGCAGTCATAAGTGGGAGGTGATGAGTGATAGGAATGATGAGAAGACTACTAGTAATAGTAATGCAGCCATAGTGAATAGTTTGACAGTGGTGAGGGAATTCTTTGTTTAGCAGAGTGATGGCGTTTGGGGAAAAACTGTTCTTATGTCTCATTGTCTTGGTGTGCAGTACTCTAGAGTGTTGTTTTGAGGGTAGAAGTTGAAACAATTTATGTCCAGGATGTGAGGGGTCTGTAAATATTTTCACGGCCCTCTTTTTGACTCTTGGAGTGTACAGGTGCTCAGTGGAAGGCAGATTGGTACTAATTGTATTTTCTGTAGTTCTAATTCTCCTCTGAAGTCTGTGTCTGTCTTGTTGGGTTGCAGAACAAAACCAGACAGTTATGGAGGTACAGATGACATCATTAAAACATCATTAAACATATGAATCACACATTCACACACTAAGAACAGTATCCATGTAGACTTCCACTAGCCGCGGTGACGCAGTGCTTAGAGTGCAGAACTGCAGGCTACTTCTGCTGACTGCTGACTGCCTGCAATTTGGCAGTTCATTTCTTACTGGCTCAATGTTGACTCAGCCTTCCATCTTTCTGAGGTTGGTAAAATGAGGACCCAAATAGTTGGGGGAAATAGGCTTAGAAAGAGCTGTAAAGCACTGTAAATGAATATATAATTCCAAGTGTTATTGCTATTAAGATTTCCCATTTTCATCACCAATAAGGACTGTTAGGCATATTCACTTGATTAACGCCGACTACAGTATATTCTGAGGTCCATAATGTAACTTGTAATTTTCCATACAAGAGTGCAAAAATGATCAATCCAACATTGATATCTGGGCAGAATCCCCTTGAATCCCAAAAGAACCTGATCGATTCCTTCACCTTTTCCAATCTACCCCATAATATTCTATTTTTCATTCGGTGCCCATGCTAAGTCTGATAATTTTCTAAAACCATTTATCAAGGGATTCATAAATGTTTGTCCTTCTAGCTTAGCTGCATTCGGTATTCGCTTATTACACAGGTTTATATACAACCTACTCTCCAAAATCTAGGGGGCTTACAAAACAGCAATAACAACATTACAACATATTTTTGCACTTCCTTTGCTCAGGCTGACAAATTTTCATTCCAGTTCTGCTTCCTCTTTATAGTCAAGTGCTAAGATTAGGCAATGATACACACCGATGGCATTTTAAGTAGCATTACTAACAGCAGCAGCAGCAGCAGTAGTTCAAGTGAAAAATAAAAGAAAGCTATTCAAGAAACGGGTGGATTAGCATATAACGGGTGGATTAGCATACATCCTCACGACCGATTCGCTCCCACAGAGAGGGGCTTCTCTGGGTGCCGTCCACTAGACTTTGTCAGCGGGCGACGCCCAGGGGAAGGGCGCTCTCTGTGGCGGGCCCGGCCCTCTGGAACGACCTTCCCCCTGATATTAGAACGACCACCGACCTCCGCTCCTTCCGTGTAAAGTTAAAGACCCATCTCTTTCGACTGGCCGGCCTTGAATAGTTCTCTCTGTCTTTTAACGATAAATTTTAATGGGTTTTTTAATTGTATTTTTAGCACGGGTAATTTATTTAATTTTATTTTAGTAATGTCTGTATTATTATATATTGTTTTAATTATGCCTGTGCACCGCCCCGGGTCCCTGTGGGGAGAGGGTGCGGTTAATAAATTCCAATTTATTATTATTATTATTATTATAAGTTGCTTTGATATTTGAAATCCCCAAATATTGCCACGTTCCAGGAACTCAACCTGTGTATTTCTCCCATGAAGTAACATTTTGGGCAAGGGGAATAAGAGGTTGAAACAGAAACACTAGTGTAAGCCACTCAAGAGCTTGTGACATCCCGGCTAGACTACTGTAACACTCTCTACATGGGGCTCCCCTTGAGGTGCACTCGAAGGCTACACTTAGTGCAGAATGCGGCCACGTGGGTGATTATGGGTGCCCCAAGGCAAGTCCACATAACACCTCTCCTGCGCGAGCTGCACTCGCTGCCTGTGGTCTTTCGAGTGCGCTTCAAAGTGTTGACGACCATCTTCAATTCGCTCCATGGCTTGGGGCCTAGCTATATACGAGACCGCCTTCTGCCCCATACATCCTTTCGTCCGCTCCGCTCCCACAGAGAGGGATCTGTGTCCAATTATGAAAATGCAACTGAATATTTCAGAATTCATCAAGCCTCAATAATGAATCCAAAAGCACAGTGAAGTCAGTAACATGACAAATATTATGACTCATTTCTAACAGGAATGTATTCCATAATATCTAATCATCCTTAAGTACCCCAGTACAATATTATCATTTAAAAAGAAACCCAGGAGAGTCCAGTTACTGACCAGTGTATGGTTGGTCCTTTCTTTTTTTTACTTTTAGTACGAATGTTCAATTTTCATGTACATTTAAATGAAATTCAGGGAGAGCTAGTTTTTATCTTGAACCCATCAGTCTTAAGCCTTTGCTACTGTCTTGGTCACCTTTGATCATCTGAAAGGCCAGAGAAAGTTCTAGACACTCCTGTTTTTAGTTGTAATATTATACTGGGTTATTTAACGTTGATGCAATAAACATGTGGATGATATCCTCTATCTGTGGGTGAATCTGTGGATCAGTGGTCCCCAACCTTTCCAGCTTTATGGTCCGGTGGGAGAGGAGAGGAGAGACATTCACACAAAAAATAACTTCAATTCTTGCATCCGAAATGAGATATTAGGATAGAAAAGTAGTACGTATAGAATGTTTTCATTTGAGCATTTTGTAGATAATAAAATAGCTTCCACATGAGTGACAGGTGAGTGTGTATGTGCGCGCAGCTCCATTTGCACAAGGGGTAGGCATGCACGCACACTGGTTGCACAATTGGACCTTCACATACGTGCCCTCTCATCTGAAGCTTGCAAAAGAGGAACTGCGCTTGTGTATGCAGTCACACGCCTGCCTTTTCATTGCAAACAGCAGACAAGCAGTGTGTTTTTAAATGACCTGGGATGCTGAGCACTGGGTGTGTTGGGTGAGCATTGCATCGTAAGACAGTCTTCATTAACCTGGATCCAAATGTAGGAACGGTGGCAGGCCAGAGTCAATAGATACCCCCGGACTCATCCATCAAAGATGATGTAGTCCAGGAACTGAACAGAGAAAGCACCATCAGTCATGGATGGACCCATCAGTCATGAGGCCTGTTCACCCGCCGCTTGTGCAGCCTGGTTCCAAATGGGCCATAGCCGAGCAGTAAGGCTACAGCCCAGGGGTTGAGTATCCCTGCTGTAGATTACACATACAATCTACGTATAAGCATTGCTGCATGGAGTGGTGCAGTGGCCTTCAGGTGGAGTTCTCACCTTACAATCAGGCACACCGAGTTCTGCTGCTAACTCTGCATTGGTGACAGGGAAGGCATCCAGGCAGTAAACACACAGCTCCATTAAGTTGCCCAGACTACACCCCAATGTAAAGGATATGGGCAGGGGTAGTCAAGCTTTTTATACCTACCGCTCACTTTTGTATCTCTGTTAGTAGTAAAATTTTCTAACCGCCCACCGGTTCCACAGTCATGGTGATTTATAAAGTAGGGAAGTCAATTAAATTTAAAAAAGGAACATGCTTCAGTATCAGACAAAACCCCTACCGCCCACCATGAAACCTTGAATGCCCACTTCCCTAGTGGGCATTCAAGTGGGCGGTAGGGACCAGCTTGACTACCTCTGGATTAGGGGTTCATTAAAACACATACACATCCATCTATCTATCTATCTATCTATCTATCTATCTATCTATCTATCTATCTATCTATCTATCTATCTATCTATCTAAAATTTGGGATTTTAATTCGGTTTTTAGCATAGGTTTTACTAGAATAAGTTTTTTAAATTTTATATGTTTTGTATGTATTTTAACATTCCTGTGCGCTGCCCTGGGTCCGTTTGGAGAAGGGCGGGATATAAATTTAATAAAAAATAATAATATCTATCTATCAATCTATCAATCTATCAATCTATCTATCAATCTATCTATCTATCTATCTATCTATCTATCTATCTATCTATCTATCTATCTATCTATCTATCTATCTCTACAGTATCTACCTACCTTCTTACCTACCTATGTACCTGCCTACTTATGTACCTACCTACCTACCCACCTACCTACCTACCTACCTACCTACCTACCTACCTTCCTACCTACCTACCTACCTACCTACCTACCTACCTACCTACCTACCTACCTACCTTCCTACCTACCATTATCTCTCTGTCTCTCTCTCCCTACCTACCTATCTTTCTATATCTATATCTATATGTATATCTATAACTATATCTGTCTGTCTGTTTTGTTATGCAGTGAAAACAAGAATGAGCTTCCCATTTGCCACTAGGCTAAGAATTTTGAAATTTTCTTATTATCCAAAGTCCAAGGTATAGTATATAGGCCTACTTTTGATATACTTTCCCTGACATTATCCCAGTCTGCTGAGGATGCTCAGATGTACTAAATATACATTGCTTGCTTAGCTCTGGTAGTTACCTAAACCTCTGAAGCACAGAAAGTAATTAAGGGGTGCAGGGGAGGCTAATTTGAAACTGCAAACCTTTTTTTCTATTTTAACACCGAAGTAGTGCATCTGCCAAATAGCTCCATGACAGGCTTAATGGCTATGCAAAATTTGCAGACCGGCACAAGTTACTTATTTATGTATTTCCTTGATTTTTATAGTTGCTGTATTCCTTACAATGTGCTGGCATCTTGCAGGCATCTGTAACAATAAAATCCATATTTGTGTAGAAAGCAAAATATAGAAGTATCCGTAATCAATTTAGAGATATACAGTACATTACACTTTTCACATCCTCTCAAGCCCTGATACTTTTCTGGATTCTCATCCTCCTTCTTCCTAACATTGCTGTCACTTGGCCCCTGCTACATCTATTCCCACCGTTGTCTTCTGCTTCTCGTCTCCTACCCCAATGTCAGGTTGATTGGCTGGATTTAGCTTGTTTTATTCTCCATCTGGGATCTCTCATCTGGATTTGAGAGGGTCTAGCCCAGCGATGGCACTTTTTTTTTGCCTCAGGTGACAAAATTCCACACCCATAATTTAGTGCCCCCTTACAGGTGTGCATGACACCCTCCTCCCCCCACCCCCACTGCCTCACGCATGCACGCATAGCTTTCCTGAAGCATGGGGAGGCCAAAAACGGCCCATTTTCTGACTTCCAATTGGCCCAGTAGGTCCATTTTGTTGCCCTCCCCAGGCTCCAGAGGCTTTCTAGGAGCCTCTGGAAGGCAAAAAATGGCCCAATGTGCAAACTGGAAGTGTGTTGTGCGAGAGAGAGGGGGGAGGGAGAGGAGAGAGAGGGGGGAGGAGGAGGGGAGGGAGGGAGAAAGAGAGAATGTGACATTTTCCAATAATCCAGAATGCTTTCATGTTAATTAAAATGTTGTTCTTTTCTTTTTATATATATCTCACTATCCAATGGGGATTTTGATTACAATCTTTGGTCGTCTTCTTTGTGTGCAGCACCAGTGAATGCCATGAAGCTTGCCTCTGATTAAACAAAAAAATATTTAAAGGAATACAGTACTTGTTTACAATATGTCTACTTCACTGGGCATTTCCCATTCTAAAGCAAACTTCTTTAAATCGTTGCTTCTCTGCTCTCCCAGCGTAATTTTAGATATGGGTACAAGCATCAGCATGCAAATACAATGCAGTAAGTTACTTACACAACCCCTGCTCAATTCAATAGTCTGATTCATGAGTATTACATTCCCTTTGGAACATTCGATGTAGCAAGTTTTACTTTACTTATATCAGCTGTCTAATACAGATCTAAATATATGACTCCCCCCTCCAAAAAAACCCCAACTCTAAAAGTCCCCACAGTTTTCGCCCACTTCAAAGAGCAAAGGTTCCCACTCCCAGATGTCACTGGTCACATTGTCCAATGAAGATAGCTGATGGGCTGCTTACTCCCTCCTCTCCTCCTTCACCTATGAACCAAGGTCATACCTGTTGGGATGACCTTGGTTGCCACAGGAAAACCTTTTGTATTGACGGTTAGCTGGTCTATCTACTTCCCCCTCCTTTCTCCCTCTCAACTCTCAGGGTTCATGGCAACCAGAGGTGGTATTTTGCCAGTTTGGACCAGTTCACCCAAACGGGTAGTGGAAATTGTGGATGGCTCCCGCTCTATGCTGTCCCATTTAGCTACTTTTTTTTAGCCATGGAAGGCTGACATTTGCAAAGTGGTCGGGAAGGTAAGTGAATGCCACCCCTGGTGGCAACTATGAGTCAGCAAAAGATGGCTTCAGCCAAAGTTGACAGCCACTAAGTCGGACTATTATTGATGCAGAAACTATTCAAATATGTACTTTCACCACCCACCCATCCTCACCATCTGAAGTAATACCTTCCACCGAGCTGAAGCTCCTGTAATTCTGCTGATCTCATGGCTTAGCTTTATCTCACCCTTTCCTTCTTCTTCTTCTTCTTCTTTTTAATTGATTTCAACTTTAATGTTTCAGATGGCTTTCGGGTCCACTCTGAATCCCCCTTAAGACAGCGTGATAGGCAGCTTGCCCACGTGGGTCTATTTGGACTTGTGACCGAGGCATTAATTTTCGGTGCTAGCCACTGTAAAAGAAAACAAACCCTCCAAAATGAGCAAGCAAGCAAGCAAGCAGAGGCTGCATTTATGAAGTTCGTAACTGATCCTTCCTCGACAAATCAGAGGACAGAGAGAGTGGGGAGGTGGGGTTTTTTGGCGCCTAAGGATTTGTACAAGCAAATTAGAGCTGCGAAGAGGATTGAAACTCACGCTGGTTTAAATATATGCTCTTTATTGCTGATGCCTCGGTTTGTATCTGCCATTCCTATCGCTGCCTACTGTTTCCTTTATGAGCAGCGCTGTCTTTTATAGTTTGCTTAATCTGCTGAAACCTGTTTGAGGTAATCCTTAGTCTAAATATGGCTCCCACAGAGCCAAGGAAGCGAAGAGTGAGCCTGGTATCTTTTGCTTGAGGAAAAAGAAGAAGAAAAAAAATGAAGCAGGGTAGAATAGTCTACTTCTCTTTCTTTGATGACATTAGGAGAAGAGCTGGATTATCGTCTTCGGAGGAGTCTGGAAGCTCTCAGGGGAAAGAATATTTTGCCTCGCAAGCAAATGTGTAGCTCCTGCGCCGTAATCACTGTACTGCACTGTCTATATGTCTTTGTGACTCAGTTGCTCGCCACATCTTTTTCTTTCCTAAAATCTAAGGAGGAAAGTAATACAAAACACCTTTTTTTTCTTACGGAGCTGCCAAGATAGTAGCTGAAGTTGATGACAAACGCTGCTAAATCCCCCAGTGCACTGAAGTGATAAGAATGAATTGGCAAGTTGTGAGTTGCTAGAAAGTGAAACATGGTGGACAGGAAGAGAACATCCAGCTACCTCCTGTGGCAACCCTGCAGTGTGTATTAGAACTGTGTTTTAATCTCCTATTATTGTCGAAATTGGAGGAGAAGTCCATCTTTGCCGCTGTGGTCGTAAATACTATAGTTACGGTACAGTGGTGCGTACTCAGACTTTTAAATCCTTGGTCACTATTTAGGAGACTTGCTTCAAAGGTCCATTGAGCCCCAGTTTTCAAAGAAATAAATTGTGTGTATTTCCTTTTGTTTTTAGAAGAGAAACGGCTCAAATTCTTTGCCAAGTGCAAAAAAACAGTGGGAAAGGTACATCACAAAGTTTAAATCAAGTCTATTTTATGGAAGATAACTGTCCTAAAGCAGATCTGAGAAAAGATAGTATTGGCTGGTCAATAATGTACCATGCCAAGTCAGTGTCTGTTCTTAAGCACTACATGGGTGCACCACATGACTATGCATCCCACAGAAACATCTGTTCCCAAAATGGCCCTTTAGATCTACACAGTGCATCCCTCGTTGGAATTGAATTCAACAGCTTTGTGGCTAGTCTTCTTCTTCTTCTTCTTCTTCTTCTTCTTCTTCTTCTTCTTCTTCTTCTTCTTCTTCTTCTTCTTCTTCTTCTTCTTCTTCTTCTTCTTCTTCTCCTCCTCCTCCTCCTCCTCCTCCTCCTCCTCCTCCTCCTCCTTCTCCTTCTTCTTCTTCTTCCTTCCACATTTTCCAGCATTGCAGACTTCTCAAGGAAGCTGGCTTTTTGTGTAATGTGTCCAAAATATAATAATTTGAGTCTGACTGTTTGAGTTTTGTGTAAGAATCCCATATTGATTTGATTTATGATGTCTTTATGTTTTGGAGAGTTTGTTTGCTTTTTGGCTCTCATGATATTCTCAAGAGTCTTCTCATCAAAGTCCAAAGGTATTAATCCTCCTCCTCCTCCCTCAACTCCTCCTCCTCCTCTTCCTTCTCCTCCTCCTCCTCCTCCTCCTCCTCCTCCTCCTCCTCCTCCTTTTCTTCTTCTTCTTCTTCTTCTTCTTCTTCTTCTTCTTCTTCTTCTTCTTCTTCTTCTTCTTCTTCTTCTTCTTCTTCTTCTTCTTCTTCTTCTCCTTCTCCTCTTCCTCCCCCCTCCTCCTCCTCTTCCTCCTCCCCCCCCTCCTCCTCTTCTTCTTCCTTCTTCCCCTCCTCCCCCCTCCTCCTCTTCTTCCTTATCCCCCCCTCTTCCTCCTCCTCTCATTTCCATAGACTGCCCAGGTGATACAATATGATGCATGATTCTGACATTTGTGGGTATATACAATCACAACTTCATTACTTCCAAGATAGTCATGATTGCTCTATCAAGTGCTAGTCTGTAGTGTGCTGCTTGACTGATTGTTCCTTTTCTGTTGATGCTTGATCCTAAAAAACAGAAAGCATCTACCACTCTAATATCTTCATTGACAATTCTAAAGCTGATTGCTATACCGGCTGCCACTTAATTTTAAGGATGACACAGTCAGGAAAATTTCCTTTCTGTTCCAGATTAGATATAGACCTGCATGACTTCAACGTGGTTTTGTTTTATAGCTTGCAGTGAAGCAAAATTAAAGCATACAAGTAGTCCTTAACATATAACCACAACAAATTCCTGTTGTTAAGTGAGACATTTGCTAAGTGAGTTTTGGCCCATTTTACAACCTTTCTTGCCTTTGTTGTTGAGTGAATCCCTGCTGTTGATAAGTTAGTAACCCCGCTGGTAAGTGAATTGGGCTTCCCCATTGATTTTAGATCACGTGATCATGGGGACGTTGCAGAGCTCGTAACAGAAAAACAGTCATAAGTCACTTTTTTCGTGCCGTTATAACTTTGATACAGCCACTAAATGAACTGCTGCAAGGAGAAGACGACCTGTACATTGAAAGCTCAAGAGTACAGTTGGTATCAATTCCACTTGGAATTCCTTCAAAGAGCTGTATCCATTTGTTAAACCAAATGGACAATATGTCTCCCACATCCCTTTAATTCTTTCTAGAATCTAGGACAGGGGTGTCAAACTCCAGGCTCGGGGGCTGGATCTGGCCCATGGGGTGTTTAGATCTAGCCTGCAGAGCCACCTTGGAAACGGCAAAGAACCAGCTTCTGCCAGTGAAAACTGAGCTCGGAAGGACCATGCACCACCCTCCCACTCTCTGTTTCAGTTGCGATAGCCTCCTGCAGCCCTCTGCCAGTGAAAATGGAGCTCAGGGGCTCACGTGGCCCCATTGAACTCTGTTTTCACTGGCAGAGGATTGCAGGAGGCCGTTGTGGCTGAACATGGAGCTCGGGAGCCAATTTTTGCTGCCTGAGCACTCAGGCCACCACAGGTGGCCTCCTGACATGAGTGACATCAAGCTGGCCACACCCACATCAGCCCTCTGAGGTGATACAACTGTGATGTTTGACACTTCCGATGTAGTATATCTTGGATGTTGATTAATTACCTTTTTTGGGACTATAAGACACACCGGAGTATAAGATGCACCAAGATTTTTAAGAGGTAAATTTAAAAAAAAAGGTTTTTTGCACTCTGCAAACTCTCTGCACACCTGAAAAAATGGGGCTTGTGTAGCCTTTTGGAGGCTTGTGGAGTACTCCTGGAGGTGGGGTGGGGTGGGTCAAAAATGAGCAAATAATGGCCCATTTTTTGTGAAAACCATCTCATTTTTTTGCAAAAAAAACCAACCAAGGGCATGCATAGGTTTTGGGAGGCTTGTAAAGTGCTCCTGGGAGCTAGGGGAACAAAAACAGGCAAAAAAGGCCCATTTTTTACTTGTTTTTATTCTCCCCAGCCCCCAGGAGCACATTGGAGGCCTCCCAAACCATTTGCAAAGGGATGGGGTTTGGGCAGGCCAAAAATGCTGTATTCAGTGTATAAGGCACACCCAGATTTTCACCTTCATTTTGGGGGGAAAAAGGTCCGTCTTCTACTTTAAACAGGATAATTCTGACATAGATAACACCCCTCTAGAACAGCTGAGGTCTACAATATAAAAAGCTGCATCCACCACACACTATTTCTCTCATTAAACAAAATGCTTCTAGAAATTTGAAAAAAAGAAAATTGCACATGTATGTTTGTGTTCCACTTGATTTTTGGACCCGGATTAGAAAAGAATGGAAAATAGCTTTTATTTGTCCCATTAACCTGAATGAAAACCCAACTGGAAAATTGTGCATGATTGTCAAGTTCATAATATCTAATACAATAGAAGCAAATTAGAGTTCTCTCCAGCAGCAGACGAAGGAGCAGATTGCTTTATAAATCATCATATCACTGACAGTCAATTACATTCAAAACTTTCCAAGCATGAGCATGTGGCAGTGTTTATCTACCGACATTTTTTTTTCTCCCTACCAGAGAAAATAGAGTAAATTTGGGGAGCTCAAGGCAGCTTCTATGGAAAAGATGGAATGTTTGTGTTAGGCCTTCAGCCATCTTTTCTTGTGGGTCTTTGTCCTGCCACACTTTCTATTATTCTACTATGCATTTTCCATTGTGGGGAAATGGGAGGAGGCGTTTGTAAGGAGTTAGATGCTATGTAGCCATAACAACATTCTTTCTAGAAAGGCAAGGTCATCCTTTCTCTCTGCACCGCTGCACCTGACTGGAACTGCATGGGTGGAACTGCCAGCATGGCAGTGGGAGATTGGACCATGGGATGGACTTGTGGGTGTGGGGGGGGGGGCAAGATCATGAAGTTTCAACTGGGTGTGGAAAACCAGGAAGTTTTCATTTTCAGATTTTCCCAGATGTGCCAACCTGTTTCTCTTAATAAATTGGAACTTTGAGTATTACTTTGCCTTGGACTCTGATTTACTTTTGGATGCTATTTGGAAACCTGGCAGTTCATTTCCACTTTGAAATTATTATGTGGGGCTCTTTAGTGGCAGGTTTTCTCCCTCCTGGTTTTTAAGAATTTATTTCAATAGGACTCGCCTTAACACCAGGGTGCTAGGATATGATGCTTTGATGTCTTGTGGCTGCATCAGTTTGCCTGCACATACATACCTGATGTTTGTCCATCATATTCGAAGAGGACTTTGACATCTAATGGCTTGTGGGCTGTCCGTGGTGTGTTGGGCTGGTAAGGCCTAAGTGGGCACATAATGTTTTGCCACATGTTGGGTAGACATGTCTGGTCCCCATTGTTGCAGCATTTGCAGCTCTGGCTTTGCAGAGTGCTCGCTTCTCTTGTGCTGTGGTTGTCCTTCTGCCTTCAAATAACTGGCAGCCATGGCATATCAACGTGTGCCATGTTGATCGACCTTGTGCCAGGGTTTCCCAGGAAGTGGTGTCAATGTCCAGGGATTTGAAGGAGGCTTTCAACATGTCTTTCTATCACCTACACATAACGTACATCAACACATTCCAGACCTTCTGAAGGATGCAACTGCTTTCATGGTTTGGGAAAGAGGGTTTCATCCATACAGCGGAAGGAAGCATAATTTTCAAAAGGTCTGCACAGCCCTAATACGGAGACAGTTTGCTTTCCGTTGTCTACAAGTGTCAGAGGTATCTTTCTTTTCTCTATCATGGAAAAAGAAGTACCCAGTCAAAGGGGAAATGGGAAAAAATGTGAAGGAAATTCTGGAAATAAGAAACATGATGGTGAGCCAGTTTGGTACAGTTTGGGTAAGGCATAGGGTGAGAAACCAGGAGACCATGCATTCCAGTTCTACCTTAAGCACAGAGTTGGTTGACATTGTCCAGTCACTTTCCGATAGAGGAAAATATGTGCAGCACCTAATTTGGATAATTGAAAAAAAAATGCAAGGAAACAACCAAGGTCAGAGAGCACCAACGACCTTTCAGATACTTTCACAGGAAGGAGTCAGTGGCCAACTTCAGGAAATTCTTCTGGGAATCTTTCAGAATCAGACACAATGGAATGGAATGGAGTGCAATAGAATGCACTTGTATACAAATTTCCATATACATTTTGAATAAGTAGGTGTTAAAATATCTTTGATCTTTGTTTGAACCCAGGATGAGTTCATTTGTTGTTGTTGTTGTTGTTGTTCCTTGAAATGATTTATTCTGAATTATTTCTAGATTGGATCTCTCTTTAATGATCTTCCACCCATGACTTCTTGTTCTTCTACTCATGTGTTTCTTCTCTGTGACAGCCCCTCAAATGTTGGAAGACTACTATCATGTCACCCTTAGTCCTAATGCTAATTCTGATATTTATTTTATCTTCTACTAGCTGATAACCCAGTGCTATCCAGGTATTTATTTATCCCAATCCTCCTTCCATGAATGTTGCTGCAATTTCTAATGTTATATTTTCCCCCTTACCAGAGGGATTCCCCATGTAGAGTACCGTGAAGCCATTACTATGCCAACTCCACAGTGCTGTGAAGCCATTTGAAGGCAGGACAGTAGAAGCCATTTGAAGGCACAGCAGGCTGTATTTTAACAGAACACACACCCTAAGGGGTGTCTTATCCCCATAGTATTTGTTTCCAGAGGGTAAGTCATCTGTGTAGCAAGTTTGGTTGAAATTGCTTGAGGTGTTCCAGAGTTATGCTGGAACACACACAGAGAGCCATTTTTATAGATAGATAGACAGATTTTGTTGTGGATGAACTTCTTCATCTGTTTCTAGAGTCAACAGATTGAATGTTGGTTTCATTTCCAGTGCTTTGATCCATTTCTTATTTTACCCAGTTGAGGACATAACATTTTCCTTAAAATTCTAATAAATACTGGAGGGAGTAGCTTTTGTTTTACTTTCCTTGTTGTTCTTTTTTAGAGGTTAGAAGCATAAGATCTCATTTTCACCCATTACTAAACAAATGTTAGCATAAAGCTACCAACCCCAATGGCCTGGAACTTCACAAATAAAGTGGACATCTTCAAAATAGCCTCTATGGAATGGAATGAAAACACTTTGACTTATTAGAAGCTGGGACCTACTCATCATAGATTTGTCTTAGGAATGTACCAATGCTTTAAAGAAGAGGAATATTTAAAAAAAATAGTCCAGTCCAGGTCATGGTTGTCTTAAGAAGCAACTGGACTTTCTGATTTTTCTGTGAAGATGTTTCCCTTGTCCTCCAAGAGGTTTCTTCAGCTCTGACTGGATGGTGGGAAATGGAAGGATTTATACTCCTTGCAGACAGCTGGTCATTTGCAGGGGTATCAAACTCATGGTAACACATTGTCATCATGTGGTGTATAGCAACTTTTTCCCCCTTCCTAAACTGGGAGGGGACATGACCAGCACATGATGCATCTGGCCCATGGACCATGCGTTTTATAGAGTCATTGAGGCCACCTGGAGGTTTATCTGTGTCCCATTAGGACAAGATTCAGCAGCCCATCTACATTTAAAAGACAAAGGCCATTCTTCTGAAGACAGCAAAGTCCACATTTTGGACAGAGAGGATTGCTGGTTTGAAAGTGGGGTCAAACAGGCCATCTCTGTCAAAACTGAACAGCCCCCTCTCAACAGAGGGGGAGGGATACACCATCTTCTATCTCCAGTTTACAGCACAGTCCTTTCAACAGTTCTAAGGAGGCTCCACACCCATTTGCACTTCTTAGGTGACCCTGAAGACACAGATAAACCTCCGAGTGGCCTCAACGACTCTCTAAAACACAGCAAATGACCAGCTGTCTGCAAGGAATATACATCCTTCCATTCCCCATCAACTAGTCAGAGCTGAAGAAGCTTCTCGGATGAGAAGTGAAACCCCTTCAGAGAAAAACCAAAGGGTCCGGTTGTCTCTTGAAAAAGCACCTTTGGGACAACAAAAACATGGTTTCCTACTACACACCGATGTTTTCAATCCACACGTAGCTTTGGGGACTGAAAAATAGCCAGCCGAGGAAAAGTGTCTTTTGCTTGACAGTTACAGATCAATGGAACATGGAGCTGGAGAGCCACAGTTACAGAAGAAAGCCAAACCAATGACATCTGTGGCCTCTTGTGTTCTAATTATGCTTCAACAGAGCAGACCGGGGAAATGACTTTTTGTGGTGTTGCAGAGGGAAGCGAGCAATGTCATTTCTTCATCGGCAGCCCGTTTGGGAACATGACAGTTAATGTTTTGGAAGCGATTTGCATATTTCCAATCATCTGCCTCTGGCAGATATGGGGGAAAAAAAAGTTTTCAACTGCCAGGTTTGATAGTCACCCAGTCTGGCAGCTGCTTGTAACAGGAAAATAAAGCAAAACACATCAGGAAAGTGGCCCTGGGGGACATGCACGCACACCTATCCCATTCCCACCACCGTGGGAATTCCTATAACCTACAGGTAGTCCTTGACTTTAGAATGAATGAGCTGGAAGGGCACCTGGGAGGTCTTCTAGTCCAGCCCCCTGCTCAAGCAGGAGAACCTATACCAGTGATGGCTAACCTTTTTTGGATCACGTGCCATAAGCGGGGGGAGCACAGGGAAGGGTCGCACGTGGGCATGCCCATTCCCGTAATGCTCTGTGCGACCAGCGCTCCACCCCACTTTTGGCACAATTTCCCCCCCCCAGGCTTTCTAGGAGCCTGGGGAGGGCGGAAACAGCCTCCCCCCCTCCCGGAGGCCCTCTGGAAGCTTCAGGAACTTCCCTGAAGGCTCCGGAGGGTGAAAAACAGCCCTAGGGGGAATTGTGACTTCTGGTTTGGCCGTAGGGCCATTTTTCGCCCTCCAGAGCCTTCAGGGAAGCCTCTCGAATGCTCCAGAAGGTGAAATATAGGGCAAATTGGAAGTCCATTTCCAAACTTCTAGTTTGGCCGTAAGGCCGCTTTTTCACACTATTCAAGGAAAACGGCCTTCAAAGAAGGCCAAAGTCAGGAGCTGACAGGGCAACGCCTCACGTGCCCTAACAAATGGCTCCACGGGTCACCTGTGGCACATGTGCCACATGTTCTCTGTCACGGACCTATGCCATTTCATACAAGCGGCTAACCCTTAAAAACCTCCAGTGATGGAGCGCCCAGGATTTCTGCAGGCAAGCTGGAGACGGTCCTTACTGGATGATTCAAAGGGTAAAAGACTATTCGCATGTGACCATATCAGGACTTTTGTTGTGGTGGTGTTATTTATTTATTTATTTATTTATTTATTTATTTATTTATTTATTTATTTATTTATTTATTTATTTATTTATTTATTTATTTATTTATTTATTTATTTATTTATTTATTTATTTATTTATTTATTTATTTATTTATTTATTTATTTATTTATTTATTTATTTATTTATTTATTTAATTTAATTTATATACTGCCCTTCTCCCTCTGGGGACTCAGGGCGGTGAACAGCCACAATAAAAAGAGGAAATACAAAAGTTAAAATAACAAATTATTAAATATTAAATAATTTAGCCTATTATTATAAAACCCAATACTAAAACCCAATTAAAAGACTATGACAGGCCGGCTGCGCGAAATAGATGTGTCTTCAGGGCCAGACGGAAGAGACGTAGGTCTGCGATCGTGCATAATTCAGGGGAGAGGTCATTCCAGAGGGCAGGAGCTGCCACAGAGAAGGCTCTACCCTTGGGGATCGCCAGCCGACATTGTCTGGCCGACGGCACCCTGAGGAGGCCCACTCTGTGGGAGCGGACTGGTTGGTGGGAGGTATTTGGCAGCAGGAGGCGGTCTTGCAGATAACCAGGCTCCCAATTTTGCTTCATTGCACAGTCAGCCAGATGTTCAGACAGGATTTGGAAATTTTTATCCACTCAGTGAGTCCTTGCCAAGGACTTGGGATAGACAGATGTGGACGTTTGATAGTGTTAATGGTATGGTCACAGGATGTAGGCCATTCTGAGTAAAGCTGCCTTTGGCAATTGACTGTTATGGTTCACCGCACAGCCAGCCAGATGTTCAGACTGGATTTGGCATTTTTATCCACTTAGCAAGTCCTTCCTAAGGACCTGAGATAGGCAGATGTTGATGTTTGATGGTGTTAGAGGTATCTATTATCATTATTATTTCCTTTCCCACTGTTCCCTGTTCCCCTTTATTCACATTTCTTCTTAGAATCCATCAAATGAATGCTTATTTAGTTTGTTGCTCTTTCTAAAGGTGATGCTGAATTGATTTTAGTATTCTATTTGAATTTTTTTTCCTAATGAACCTTGCATTTCTGAAATAAAATGTTCTCTTAAAATTACAGTAATAAGTACTTAGGTCATAGGGAACACATGTTGCTTAGATATTGTGCCTACTCTCATCAGTTCGATCCAGCGAAGTGATTGAGAAGGCATAATCAAGTTTTGGAATGACCTCAGAAAGACTAATCATTGCTACCCATCATCATGCATTCCATAATTACCAGAGCGACATCTTTAACAGCCATGTAAAGCCACTCGGTATTATAACCCCCACGTTGCATCCGGAAGATGAAAATAGAAGGAATAATAGTTTCCACAAAGCCAATGTGGAATTTGGAACCAAGCCGAAATTAAATCCAGGAGCTCAAATGATCCATGATAACAGGGATATTCATGGGACCTTCAGCTGATTAAGCTGAACATCTGCCAAACAGTTTTCTGGGACAAATCCAAAGGTGGAATAACGAGGAAAAAGAATATTGAAACGTTATCGATTAAAGTCTTCTTCCCTCCATTTTCCCTTCCTTTTTTTTTAAATAGTGTCATATACAGCATCAATAGCTGAATGTTGAGGCATATATCATTGGGTTTATGGCTTGATATTCATATAATCAACAGGGGCACGGTGGCTCATTGGCTAAGACACTGAGCTTGTCGATCAGAAAGATTGGCGGTTCGAATCCCTAGCGCCATGTAACTGAGTGAGCTCCCGTTACCTGTCCCAGCTTCTGCCAACCTAGCAGTTCCAAAGCATGTAAAAATGCAAGTAGAAAAATTAGGAACCACCTTTGGTGTGAAGGTAACAGCGTTCCGTGCACTTCAGCATTTAGTCATGCCGGCCACCTGATCACAGAGACATCTTCGGACAGCGCTGGCTCTTCAGCTTTGAAACGGAGAAGAGCACCGCTCCTTAGAGTGGGGAACAACTAGCACATATGTGCAAAGGGAACCTTTACCTTTACCTATTTATACAATCGCATGGGTTTCTGATATTCTAAACCCTTTAAAAGTTAGAACATTTCAGCCCTACAACGAGGAAAGAAAAGATATGAATAACTAAACATTTCTGCCTTGAGCAAGCAGATAGTTATGCTAGTCATTGCTACTCTTGCTTTCCATCTTGATAAGAATCTGCTTTTTCCCAAGAGCACATGGTAAAAAAGACCTGTTTAGACTAAAAAAAATTGTGCATCTTATTTGGCAAACATTTAACTGTCTTTGGTGTTTTCTTCCTCACCGCAATGGGACTGGTCTGTCAACACATTTTTTTCTGAACCAAAGCTCTCTTGGGATAATCACTGGATTTTCATCAAGACTGCCGTGATTAGTTTTCCTGATTATCATAATCAAACAACTAATTAACTATCGTCTTTCAGAAAAAGATATGCAATAACAAAGTGAAGTCTCATTTGAATCTGGATTTCAGGGATTTTATGAATGCAGGCATGTCGTTTTCTTGGAAACAATAGAAAAGAGCATTTTTGCTGTTAAACTTTTTAAAACCTGCCCATGTCCTCTGTTGCAGTGGAATTACATGGAACAATCCCAGCCAAGGATTAACCAGGCCTGACCCTGATTAACTGCTAAAACTCTATAAAGCCACCTAGACATGCCTCTTTATCATAACAAGACATATCATGTTCAGATTTGTTGTAAATATATTTACCACTGGTTGATATATTCTCAGCTACATTATTAATGAAGGGACACGGTGGCTCATGGCTAAGATACTGAGCATGTCTATCAGAAAGGTTGGCAGTTTAGCAGTTCGAATCCTTAGCGCTGCATAATGGAGTGAGCTCCTGTTACTTGTTCCAGCTTCTGCCAACCTAGCAGTTTGAAAGCACGTAAAAATGCAAGTAGAAAAATAGGGAACACCTTTGGTAGGAAGATAACAGCGTTCCATGCACTTTCAGTGGTTAGTCATGCTGGCCACATGACCACGGAGACGTCTTCGGACAGCACTGGCTCTTCGGCTTTGAAACAGAGATGAGCACCACCCCCTAGAGTCAGGAAAGACTAGCACATATATCAGAGGGGAACCTTTATCTTTACATTATTATCCTTTCTGTAAGGGGACTTATGAGTTTGAGTAGAAGAGAGGTATATTTATTCTTAGCCTTTTTGCTGAGATTCATGAAATTCAAAAGTACTTACATTTTTCCAGTTAATGCACAAATTAAAAAAAAATCCTAAACTAAATAGCATTTGAGGCTTTTGTTTTTGTTTCATTTTACCAATTGTATGTCAACATTTTACCAATTGTATGACCCAATCAAAGCAAGCACCCTTGAGACCGTCCGATGTCTGAATGCAAAACTTTATTGAGTACATCATTTCAGCACCAATGAAGTCAAAACCAGCTCTAATTCCCACTCAAACATACCGTATTTTTTCAGAGTATAAGATGCACCTTTTCTCCTCTAAAAAGAGGCTGAAAATCTGGGTGTGTCTTATACATCGAATACAGCAATTTTTGCCTCCTGAAACCCCGCCCCTTCACCAAAATGTCCATGCACATACCCTTATGGAGGCTTCCAGAGAGCTCCTGGGGGCTGGGGAGGGCAGAAATGAGCAAAAAACAGGGTGTTTTCCCCCCCAGCCCTCAACAGCACTGTATAAGCCTCCATAAGGCTATGCGTGCATTTTTTAAAATAAAAAACGGCCCATTTTGTTCATTTTTGACCACCCCTACCTACCTACTCTCACTCTCTCTCCCTACCTACCTACTGTATTTCTCTCTCTTTCTCTCCCTCTCTCTCCCTCTATCTACCTACCTACTTTTTTTAAAAAATTGCTTTTTCAAAACCTGGATGCATCTTATACTCCGGTGCGTCTTATACTCCAAAAAATATGGTATATAATGACAGCATAAATTTCCCCCTCTGCCCTATTAATGCAGGCTCCATTGTCCAATTGAGCTTCATTGTATTGTTATGAGAAAAAGGCTGTGGTCTTGGCAAACACCTGCTGATGTGTGGCTCTCATCACTCATGTTCTTGAAGTCGCCTGCATTCCATCGCACCCTGTCCTCCCTCTTGGTTCTTTGGCAGGTTGAGAAGCAATGATGGCTGCAACAGCATAAATGCACTTTGAGCTGGATACAGTACTTAGATTTCCATTTCATTTATTTTTTGCAAGTTAGATATATTTTTTTTCTTTAACTGGGGAAAATTGGTTAGATTTTCTTTGCCCAAGGTAAATTATCCTTGGTTTGTTTCTACAAGTTGGTATTTGGAGGTCCTTCAACATCCAAAGTACACAAAAAATATGTATTATTTTCTTTCTTGGGTATGTTTTTTAGCAGCTTGACACATATCTTTAAATTCTTGATAATAATATTTATGTTTTGATGGTAGTCAGGAAAAGGTAAGTAAGATGATGAAATGTTTAGAGGCTGATTAACCAGACGTAGGTACCAGACAAAAGTAACAGAAAAGCAGACTTACGGCTTAGTCAATAAAGCTTTAACAGACTGGGATGTAATTAATGTTATTCTCAGAAGGATGGGGGGGGGGAAGTCATCTTGAATCTGATGACATTTTTATAATGAGCTAAATTGAAAAATGCAATTTGGATGATATTTCCCCTTACCTTCTAAGAAACTAAGGAATATCTTACAGGTAACCTTGTTTTCTGTCATGTCTCTTCATGGAATATTTCCTGTAGTACCCAGAAGCATTTTTAATGCAATGTGTGTTTCCTGCTTTTCTGTTTCATCTCAATGGCAGACGCTCAAAACACATTCTGGATGCTCAATATGAGAGGTAGCTAAAACGCAGATAACAAGATTCATGAAAATCCACTGATGATTACAACTTATTGGACAGAGATCTAATCAATCCTTCGCTGGCAAACAGCTTGAACTCTCTGTTGAAGAACAGGATATTACCAACTTTTTATTTATTTATTTTGGTAAGGACACAGAGATGGTTCCAGATATAACGATACTTCGTGGAGTCATAAAGAAATCAAATCGAAGCAGGTGGTAGTACCTGACTGATCTTAAGAACGCTGGGCAGGATTTAATTCTGGTTGGGAGACAGCCAGATTTCAGGTTGATAGATAGAAATAATAATAATAATAATAATAATAATAATAATAATAATAATAATAATAATAATAATAATAATAATAACAACAACAACAACAACAACAACAACAACAACAACAACACCTAAAGGGCTACCTCGCTATTTAAAAATTCTAAATTTACCTGACTTAAACATTCTACTTCTACAAAAAAACACCCTACTTGGAACAGCTTATATCCTCCGAAGTTATCTTAACAGTTCCTAGGTCCTTGGTTAGGACTTGAGCTGTTAAGCTACCAACCAGCCCAAAAGGCTGTGAATCTCACCAAAGATTAACCACACAACAACAACAACAACAACAACAATGCTGGCAGCAAACCGTAACGACCATTAGCATAAGTCAATGGTATTTGTGATGCATTTTTAAATGTTCAGTTGACTGGGTTTCATGTCTAATGAATAAAAGAGATAGTAGTAGTAGTAGTAGTAGTAGTAGTAGTAGTAGTAGTAGTAGTAGTAGTAGTAATAGTAATTTTACACAGTACATCAAGAAATTGCAGCTTCCTGCAATAACATCAGCAGAACTGCAAAAAATCTGTGCTACTCGGAACATTATATTTTTAAAAAAATACTTGGGCAATACCTAGGATACTGGCAGCAACCCATATCAACCAACAATGCCAGTTAATAATATTTGTGATAAATTTTTAAATGTTCAGTTGACTGAGTTTCATGTTTAATGAAGTATGTAATAATAACAATGGGTTAATACCTAGGGTGTTGGTAGCAACCCATAGCAACCTTTAGCATCAGTTAATGGTATGTATGATGCATTTTTGAATGTTCAGTTGACTGAGTTTTATGTTTAATGAATAAAATATAGTAGTAGTAGTAGTAGTAGTAGTAGTAGTAGTAGTAGTAGTAGCAGCAGCAGCAGCAGCAGTAGTAGTTTTGCTGGGGAGGAAAACAGCTGAGGTGCCGCAATCCGCTCTGCAGCGTGGCTCAGCTGAGAGGATATAGGTCAGTAAAACACAAGTGTAGGTGGGCCCAGTTGATTGTTGGAGTGAACTGGTTTACTCCCAGCTGATCGTTGGAGCTACTGGTTTGCCCAAACTGGTCTGAACCAGTAGAGTCCCACCCCTGAAAAAGGGGTTATTTGGCTACTTTAGAAACAAAAGCCAAGCTAAGTGGATGTCGATGCCTACAAAGTGTTGAGAGAGTTGTGAGGGACAGTGAGAAATCTCTTCACTCCTATTTAGCGTTGATGGAGAGCTTGCCTTTGGTTTAATGTTTAATGTTTCTCCTTGGATGAGAAACGAAGCATTTTTAAGGGGGGAAAACCCAAGAAAGTCCATGTGCCTTTTGAAAAGCACCTGTGGGCCTCATCTTTGTATTTAACAAGTTTTATTGAGTTTACATTTTTTGTGGGGTAGGGTAAGGGTTACATAGAAATTTTGAGAGTGGTCACGTTAAAGTCGTCGGCTCCTCCGGAACCTCAAATTACATTATTAAAAAGAAAGAAAAGAAACATTTCACATAACACTACAAGCTGGGAGCAAGTACATATTCCTAAATTTTTCAGTTATATACTGTCAGTCAATTGCAAAAATCCAGATTACAAATATCATACAATATTACTCAAAAGAAAAACCAGGGCAAAGTTATTTTTTAGATCTAAGTCTCTTGGCAATTGTATCTTCCCCCTTCTCCCCCGGGCCCCCAGCGGGCGGGGCCATGGCTCCCCCTGCCCCCCCTGGATCTTCTCCCAGGACAGAGGAATGTTTTTTAAGAAAGGCTTCCGCCTCAGCAACTGTTTTAATCTTTACTCTACCTCCTTCCCAGAACACCAGCATCCCTTCGGGTATCACCCACTTGAACCAGATCCCATGATCAAACAATGTTTTAGACAAGAAGGAAAATTTCCTTCTGGCTTCTCTAATTTTTCTTGGAATCTGCTTCAAGATGGTAATCTCCTTTTGTTGGTAAATCATAGGACTCCCTCTTTGCGCCTTCAAGATTTCCTCTCTGGTTGACCTTCTAACAAATTTTACATGTATCTCTCTGGGTACTTCATTCATCCTAGCATATGCAGAATTTATTCTGTAGACTAGGTCAATGTCCCCTCTGATCTCTTCTTTAGGTTTATGTAAATAGTCTGCAATAATTGTACTCATAAGATCAGGGAGACATTCACCATCCATCTCAGAAACATTCTGGAATCTCAAAAAATATGTCATCCTTTCCAAATCAATCCTAGTCACATGCGCATTTATTTCCACAACCTCATTAGAAACATTTTTAATCTCTCCCTTAGCCCCCTCCAGCCCCCCTTTCAATTCTTCATTCTTCTGTGTATTCTCAAGCACTTGTTTTCGAGTGTCCAATAGTTCCTTTTTAAAGTTGACATTTTCTGCCCTCTGTGGGCCTCATCTTTGGTTGTTATTTTCCTGGGGGAAAGAAACAGCCACACTGAAGGACGGAGAAGGAGAAGGTAAAAGAGGACACAATTAATATAAATGGTTTTTGGACACCAGTGCCAAACATTTACATTCTGATGTAATGTAGGAGCTAAAAATAGGGGTGGGTGGGAATGAATAACTTGAATATGTTAAATTGAATCCCCTGATCTATATATTTTTTTTCCTGAGTCTTACCTCATTATTTAGCTCAAAGGAAATAAATAAAATAATCAAGTTACACCAATCGTTCAGATCAGATTGGACTAATGCAGGGATGTCCAAACTTGGGAACTTTAAGACTTGTGGACTTCAACTCCCAGAATTCCCCAGCCAGCATAGCTGGCTGGGGAATTCTGGGAGTTGAAGTCCACAAGTCTTAAAGTTCCCAAGTTTGGACATCCCTGGACTAATGAGTTGAGTTCTCAGTTGATGTTGAGAATTTCTCTATGTTTGGACAAGCTTCTGAACCAATTCAGAGACTTCCAAAAATAGACAAGACAAGTTGATTTGGCTGTTGCACTAAAGAATCGTTTTGATTTGGAGATTTGATCAAATCCCTTTCAAAATTAATTTCTGAACCTAGTTAAACACCAAATATAAAGAGCGTTCAAGAATGTTCTTTCACTCGTTTTATTGGAGCTCCTTGGAGATATTTATTCCCAAAAGATACCAGATTCCCCTTTAGAATTGACGATGACATCCATTGGTTCTTTAGTTTGAAAACTCCAAATCGTAAGAAATCAGTGTAATTCTATAGCAAAGAAATATTTGAGTAATATTTTATTATTATTCTGTGGTTAATCTTTGGTGAGATTCACAGCCTTTGGGGCTGGTTGGTAGCTCAACAGCTCGAGTCCTAACCAAGGACCTAGGAACTGTTAAGGTAACGTCGGAGGATAGAAGCTGTTCCAAGTAGGGTGGTTTTTTGTAGAGTCAGAATGTTCAAGTCTGGTAAATTTAGAATTTCTAAATAGTGAGGTACTCCTTTAGGTATTATTATTATTGTTATTATTGTTATTATTAAATACAGGAGGTTTTAAAAGTAGTTTAATGCAGCGATCACCATCTGGTGGTCCTTGGACCACTGGTGGTCCGCAACAAAATTTTGGTGGCCCTCAGAAAAATTATTCACATTTTTTATATTGCACTAATTCAGGGGTCCTCAAACTATGGCCCCTGGGATGTGCAATGAATGTTTGTCTTGCTGCAGAGAGTCTCCCCCTTCGAGGTCTTTGTGCGTGGGTCGGAAGGAGGTAAACATTTTGACTTGGGATCTGGTTAGGGTGCGAGGCATGGGGTGCGAGGCGCATGCATTGGGTCACATGTGCAGGGTCACACACACATGTGTGGGATGTGGGGTCATGCACACATGTGCAGGGCACATGAGGGGGCCATGTGGGGGGTGTCACATGTGCATGCATGTGGGGGATGTATGCGCATGCACAAGGCCAGGGCATGCATTGTATTTTGGGGGTTCAGGCACACACGCTTTACGCTTTCGGCCCGGAAAAAGTTAGCCCTCACTGCTCTATACTTTCCTCTCTCCTTTTTCCTCCCTTCTTTTCTTTTTTTCTTTGTACTTCTGTATTTTACCTTTTGATAAACGAACACAAAATACCCAAAGAAGAATCAAGGCAAATCTCTCTACGTTGAGGAGGATCAAGAGACCATGATAAAATTCACGTCTAATTGTAGATGAGACACTACTTACCTTACTTGAAGTGCGATTATTGCAGTGGTGGGGGTTTTTTTTGAGGGGAGGGGCTGTTTTTAACTAAGGCAGTATGGCAAGTGCCGAACCAATTCCTTTATCTTTAAGACTTTATACATTATTCCAAAGGCAGCCTCTGGTCGAAAGTGGCATTTGTATTCAGTGCGTTGTGGCGTTACGAATGCTTATATTTCCTACATCAATTTATTTAAACATAATGTTAAGGTGCAGAATGGAAAATCACAGTGACCTGTGAGGCATGTTCCTCCTTTTTTGTAATTTAAAACCTTTCAGTGTTTTCATTCCTCTCTTCTGCCCACCCTTACACCTTTTTTTTATTATTTTTTTCCGGTTTCACGAAATGGATTTTCAGCAAGGCAATAACAGCAGGGAAGCTGGGAGAGGAACAAGCCAGGAAATAGCACGGTCGGTTGTTGCATTGTGGAGGGGAGAGGAAAGGAGAGTTGGAAGGGGATTTGGTTTACATGCAATTAGGTTGGCCTAGAAGAACAAAATTCTGATTTAACAGTCATGACCCATTTAGGCCCAGCAAGAATAACATGGACCAAAGAATTCAAATTGTGGTTCTCTTCTCAAAAAAAAAAATGGTTTCTAAGATACCTGCTGTGAGTAATGGCTTAAAACTACACCCGCTACAAGTGCTTTACTCAAAAAGAAAAAGCAGCTGAAATGAAGGAGCTGACACCTTGGGACTGATATACAAACAGTTGTCATTCCAAACACATACACACCAGTGGTGAGTTTCTGCAGGCTCGCACCTACTCGCGAGAGCCGGTTGGTGAAATTTAGAGAACCGGTGAGAGGGGGTTCCACCGGTGTACCTGGAAGTAAATCTGGCCCGCAGCTGCCAGTGACCCAACGGGAAGGAAAGGAAAGGAAGGAAGAAAGAAAGAAAGAAAGAAAGAAAGAAAGAAAGAAAGAAAGAAAGAAAGAAAGAAAGAAAGAAAGAAAGAATTTATCAACACAATTGAGTCCAAAATTTTGGTTAGTAAGCAAGAGCGTTGTTAAATGAGTTTCACCACATTTTAAAAGGTGGCCACTCCCACCCTGTCACATGACTGCCAAGCCACACCCACAAAATAGGCCACACCTACAGAGTAGGGTCTAAAAATTTTTGAAACCCACCACTGATACACACACACACACACCATCTATTTAAACAACAGAGCCTACTTTTCATTTCCCTCTGCTTTACCTGCTCTGCCTTTAAAAAAAAAAAACACTACCAAGAACACACATTTCTTTCGAGCTTTGTTGCAAACAACAGGGCCTGCTTGTTACATTACAACATCTTCAGGAAAAAAACAGGGGAAAGGTTTTCGATTCTTAATTACCCGATCAAAAAATCCTGTATTGCAGAATTAACAACACTGTGCAGGACCATCGCTGGGCTCGCGAGGCTGTGCACCAGGCGAGGAAAATAAAGATTAAAGAAATCAGCAACCGCTTGTAGACAAGAAATTGCTAATTGGTATCTTGTAGGTTTGATCAGTTTCATGAAATGAATGTTCCTTACTTATCAATGAGCGGTAAAAAGGCTTGAATTTTCTACATGTGTGGGAAACGGAAGGAATATATCGTAGGGTACATATTGATAGGGATTGTATGGTGATATTGTCTTCTTTAAGGGATGCGGTGGCTCAGTGGCTAAGATGGCGACTTGTCGATCAGAAAGGTGGGCAGTTCGGCGGTTCGAATCCCTAGTGCCACATAACGGAGTGAGCTCCCGTTACATGTCCCAGCTTCTGCCAACCTAGCAGTCTGAAAGGAGATAAAAATGCAAGTAGAAAAATAGAGATCACCTTTGGTGGGAAGGTAACAGCGTTCCTTGTGCCTTTGGCATTAAGTCATGCCAGTCACATGATCATGGGGACATCTTTGGACAGTGTTGGCTTTTCGGCTTTGAAACAGAGATGAGAATCATCCCCTAGAGTTGGGAATGAGTAGCACATATGCGCGAGGGGAACCTTTTCCTTTACTTCATTGACTTCTTTGCATCACACCACTGTCTACATTTTTCATGCAGTCCAGTTGTTTATTAGCCTTCAGCCCTCCACCTCTCTCATTCCAATGATTAGATTGTATCACCATGGAAGGTTATCTGTTCTTCAGCCCTCTCTTCTGCTAATATTGTATGAAAGATTCTTAATAGCCTGCAGACGGTTCTGCATTCATGGCTTGGGTATCTACAGGGAAGAATCCTTCCCATTGATGATGAACGCATAGAAGGAGAATAGATGAGCAGCCAAGATGCTGTAATATCATCTGGATATTGTTCAAGTTGATTGTGTAGAACTGTGGTTTTTTTTGTTTTTGTTTTTACTTAGTTTTCGCTGATGAATAACAAAAACTGCAATCAGGGCCAATGCAGTTTTAAGGCATTACTGTCACAGTTGGAAGGGACCTTGGAGGTCTTCTACTCCAACCCCCTGCTCAGGCAGTCAATCCTGGACTATTTCAGATAAACGGTTGTCCAAAAAACAAGATTTGGTGTGTGAAATAAATGTGTTCCCATGCTTTTGAATATAATGAGATGGTCCAGTCATTGCAGAAAGCGGACATTAGAGAGGTTGAAATACATCAATGTAGTCATAATGTACTATCGAAGGGCAAACAGTTCCAAACAGTCTTCCACAATATTAGAAAACTTGCAATCAAATAATTGTGGGGCAGCTTAAATATCTTGCTTGGTTCCTATTTTCTCCTGGGCTAATTGTTCTGGAAACTTTGGAACAGGTCTCTCTCTCTGTCTCTCTCTCTCTCTGTCTCTGTCTCTCTCTCTCTCTCTCTTTTCCCCTCTCTCTCCCTTTCTTCATTTATCTCTCTCTTTTTCCTTCCCTCCCTCTTTTCCTCTCTCCATCTCTTTCTCCCTCTCTGTCACTCTCCCTCTCTTTCTTTCTCCTTCCCCTCTCTCTCCCTCTCTTTCTCCATCTCTCTGTCTCCCCACTCTCTCTTTCTTCTTCTATCCCTCTCCCTTTCACTCTCCCTCTCACCCTCCCTCCCCACCTTCTCTTGTGGTATGTGTGTATTGGAAGTAAGCAGTGGAAGTTCTTCAAAGTTGGCTGAGTTATCAAACTGAGTTATGCTTTGGCAAGCGTTAAATTATACAAGTTGCAGAGGTATTTTAAATGGGTTGCGTGTTTACTCGCAACCTATTCAGAGCAGTTTGCTAATATGCATATGATAAGGCAGGAAATTGTACCTTCAATATCTCCTCTTTCTGTTATAGCAGAGTTTTATTTGGTATCTTTCCTCTCTCTCTCCTTTCCTCCCAGGATGGATAAGAATCATGAAACAATGACATTCTATGTGATGGTGCTATCTTATGTAGATTCTTTTTTTCCCCTCCCATTTTCAGTTTCCAATGAAATAAACCTCAGTCCCCTGATATTCCATATATCTGATTTATAGAGCTGTTCTTCTGGACGAGTCTTTGGAATAAACCCAACGGTGGTAATATTTTCATCTGACAACAGAATTGTTAAAATACACCAGGGATTGAAATCAGACTGCACAGCAACCAAAAGAGATTAGAGTTGTGGGGACTGCATGTAACATTGATAGATTCAATATTAATAAATGTAAAGTCCCAGAGTCATAGGGAAAAGAAATGAAAACAGCACAGATACAATGCCGAAAGAAGTAACCAAGCAACAGCATCATAGCAGCACAGAGTCTTGTCCTTCTTTTTAAGTACATCCTAAATTGTCCTTTTAAATCACTTCAAAATGAAACAGGGAAAAGAAAAGAAAAAAGCTAAAATAAATGGAGGGATGGAGCTGTTTATCTATCTGTCTGTCTCTCTGTCTCTCTGTCTGTCCATCCATGTCTGTCTGTCTGTCTGTCTGTCTATCTATCTATCCATCTATGATTAGCCATGGAACATGGCTAATCCTATGGCCATGTTCCATTAGCCAGGAGACTATAACGCTAATACAGAGTCATTATTTGCTTGCCTTAAGACTGCTGGTCCATTCAGTTCACGCTCATGTGCTATGGATAAAATCAGATATTTCTTCCATTAGTAAAAGAGACCATCTGTTGCAATTTTTTTAGCTTCAGTTCATGGTTTTAGCTGATGTCGTATTGATTGACATTTTTTATTGGAAAATGGAAAATCAAAGTACAATAAACAGTAAAATGTTTGGATTGAGGGAAGTACATTGCCGTAACTCTGCTTTTTGTCACAATATGATCTATACCACTGGTGATTCCATCTATCTTTCTTTCTTTCTTTCTTTCTTTCTTTCTTTCTTTCTTTCTTTCTTTCTTTCTTCCTTCCTTCCTTCCTTCCTTTCTTTCTTCCTACTCTCCCTTCCTTACATCCATCTCTCTCTCTCTCTCTCTCATGTATCTATCTCCTTTTTAGTTTGCTATATTGAGATAAGAAAGATGGGAGGTGAACAGAATCTGAGATATTTTAAAAAGTGATTGATAGTCATTATAAACAAAATAACACATTTTCATCTTTCCTTCTTCCAAAACACCAGGGTAGAAAACTCACTCAAAGAAACCCCAGCAACCAAAGAGAGTATAAAAAGAAAACCATTTAATTTGGAATTTTGATCAAAGATAGATTGATCTTTGGATGTGTTAACTGAACCCCTAACTACAAAATGAATTACTGTACCACTATTAAGGGTACCAGACAAGAGAGAGGGAAACGGGTATATTAGTCAACTTCTGGTTTTTGTTTTTGGAAATGCAACATAGCAGCTTTGATATATGGGAGGTGCCAAGTTTCAAATTGTTATTTTAACAAGCTGACCGTGTACTTTACGGTGGAAAGAAGTAGGAAAGAGAAGCTAGCAGCATTTTGCATTTCTGAATCAACCCTTCCTGCTAAGGGCAGAAGTTGCACAGGGATTTGAATCATTGTCATCACACTGGCAATGTTATTAAGAAGAAAAGAACTTATAGAAAAATGCAACGAAAGGTATACAGGGTAGAAGTATGGCTGTGTATTAAAAGAAAAACCATTATAGAAAGGAACAATAAATTAAGACTAAATTTCTTATATTGGCTCTCCAGAAAACATTGCAAGTTCACCATGTCCGAGTTAATTCATGGACCTTCAGGGTGGCATGGAACGATGTGGGTTTCTATTAGCAGATTTGGCTACACTGAGAAGTTGTCTGCAATTGTTCTAGTATGATCTCCTGATCTGTTCCTCTTGAGAATTTTGGACAGATCCAGGGAATTACACCAAAGCTATTTTCCAGGGCTAAATCTGGATGACCTCCTCCTCCTCCTCCTCCTCCTCCTCCTCCTCCTCCTCCTCCTCCTCCTCCTCCTCCTCCTCCTCCTCCTCCTCCCCCTTTCTTGATTCCTATAAAAGGGCATATCCTACTTAACAGTGTTTTGACTGATCCTAAAGGAAGCTATTCTTCCAATTTTCATTTCGTTGGTTATAGGGATGAACCACCTGAAATCCAGATGCATGACTTTACCCCACCCCATACAACTGTTGATAATTGGTTATAGATAATCATTGGTAATTTTTATGCAGAAAAAGAAAATGATATGTAATTTTTGTTTCATGTTAATGCCTAGTAATGGGTTTTAGGCCTTGATCGATTGCTTCTGATAGAAGCTAAACAGAGTTGGTTCTGGTTAGTATTCAAATCAGGAAGCATCAGGATCTCCAAGCTGCAGATATTTAAGGAGCAATGGATTTGGAGATTAGCTATTCCAAGTATGCAAAGAACATTAGGAATATACTGTACATCTATATCTGTATATCTTTATCATCTATATCTATCTCTATATCATCTATCTTTGTCATCTCTATATCTATCTATCTATCTATCTATCTATCTATCTATCTATCTATCTATCTATCTATCTATCTATCTATCTATCTATCTATCTATCTATCTATCTATACCTTTCTCTTTCTCTATCTATCTATCTATCTATCTATCTCTATCTATCTATCTATCTATCTATCTATCTATCTATCTATCTATCTATCTATCTATCTATCTATACCTTTCTCTCTCTCTCTCTCTCACTCTATCTATCTATCTATCTATCTATCTATCTATCTATCCCTACCTTTCTCTTTATCTATCTATCTATCTATCTATCTATCTATCTATCTATCTATCTATCTATCTATCTATCTATCTATCTATCTATCTATCTATCCCTACCTTTCTCTTTCACATTCTATCTATCTATCTATCTATCTATCTATCTATCTATCTATCTATCTATCTATCTATCTATCTATCATCTATCTATCCCTACCTTTCTCTTTCACATTCTACCTACCTACCTACCTACCTACCTACCTACCTACCTACCTACCTACCTACCTATCTATCTATCTATCTATCTATCTATCTATCTATCTATCTATCTATCTATCTATCTATCTATCATCTATCTATCTGAAAAGTTAAGACTATAATAATAATAATCCATTTCTGTGTCATGCCAGGAAACCTTAAGATACAGGTAGTCCTTGACTTACAACCCCAATTGAGCCCAAAATCTCTGTTGCTAAGTGAAACATTTGTTAAGTGCATTTCACCCCATTGTACCACCGTGTTGCCATGGTTGTTAAGTGAATCACTGCAACTGTTAAGTTAATAACAAGGGTTGTTATTAACGGCAACTGTCATAAATATGAGTCAGTTGCCAAGCAACTGAATTTTAATCACAGGATGATTTTGGGGATGCTGGCATGGCCGTAAGTCCCTTTTTTTCAGGGCTGTTGTAACTGTGAATGGTCACTAAATAAACTGTTATAGGTCGAGGATTATTTGATTGATCCTACACTCAAATACACTCACAAACATTGTCTCCCTTACTTATGCAGACCCTCTATTTCAAATATGTTATTATGCCTTCACAGGTTTTGTCAGAACCTCAGACATTTAAGAAAAAAACATGTTTAAGATAACAAATGTTATCTTGGAACGTATTACCACCTATGGTGGACCTGTAAGGAGACTAAATTTTTTTTTGAAAAGAATCAAAAATTGGCTGGAGGCAACAACAGAAGTTAAAATAGAATGTGGCTGCGCGGGGGATTCTGGGAGCGTCTAGATGCTCCCACGTGACACCTCTCCTGTGTGAGCTGCACTGGCTGCCTGTGGCTTTCCGGGTGCGCTTCAAGGTATTAGTGACCACCTTTAAAGCGCTCCATGGCATAGGACCTGGTTACTTGCGAGACCGCCTCCCGCTACCAAATGCCTCCCACCGACCAGTTCGCTCCCACAGAGAGGGCCTCCTCAGGGTGCTGTCGGCCAAGCAATGTCGGCTGGCGACCCCCAGGGGGAGAGCCTTCTCTGTGGCAGCTCCTGCCCTCTGGAATGACCTACCCCCTGACCTACATACAATCACTGACCTACGCCTCTTCCGCCGGGCCTTGAAAGTGCACTTATTCCATGCGGCCGGCCTGGCATAGTTTTTAATCGTTTTTACCAGGGGTTTTTATCTGGTTTTTAGAACAGGCCACCCATTTAATATTCTTTTAAGTGTATTTTAATATATTTTTTGATGTTTTTTATTGTCGATTTTATTGATGCCTGTTCACCGTCCTGAGTCCCGAAAGGGAAAAGGGCGGTATACAAATCCAAGTAAAGTAAGGAAACCTGAAGTCTTCCTATTAGGAATAGGGTCTGCGAAATATAAAAAAGAAATCCAGTATTTAATAATACATATAATTACGGCGGCAAGGATTGCTTTGGCCCAGAAATGGAAAAATAAACTAACTCCAAGCGAAGATGAAATAATAAGAAAGGTTATGGACTGTGCTGAAATGGACAAATTAACTAAAGAAATCCAGGGAAAAGAAGAATCAGAATTCTATCAGATATGGGATAAATGGTATAGGTGGATGGAGGAAAGAAATAAGAACCAATGAAGGAATACAGCAAAACTTAAAAACAGGAGTTATGAGTAAAATAAGAGGGTTTAGAAGGGTGGAATCCAAATGAAATATAACAGAAGGGGAAACAATATAAGATGAGCGGCTTCGATGAACAATTGCTATTAGAAAGAACAGGAAGTTCCTGTTCGTATTGTATGGTGTAAATGGAGTGTATGTCTAAGTTTTGTGTGAGTGTATTTTATATTTGATTTGATTTTATTGGATTTCTAGACCGCCCCCTCTCCCCGAAGGGACTCGGGGCGGTGTACAGGTAAAAAATTAAAATGTGACATCAACACTACATATAAACTAAAATCGAATTAAATAATCCCCTGTACAAATTTATAAAAATTAAAAACTTAACCTTAAAACCTAATCACATAATTTAAAATTACAAACTGAGGCGGGAAGTATGGAATTAGCCCAGGCTGGCTAGATGAAACAGGTGGGTTTTGAGTTTCTGGCGGAAGGAGCGGAGGTCCGTGGTCGTTCTAATGTCAGGGGGAAGGTCATTCCAGAGGGTCGGGCCCATCACAGAGAAGGCCCTTCCCCTGGGCGTCGCCCGCTGGCATTGCCTAGTGGACGGCACCCGGAGAATATGTATTTTATATGTTTGTAAATAAAATTTATTAATAAAAAAAATGGGGAAAAAAGATAAATGTTATGGGTTGGTTAAAACTCAACATTTGGGACATTCAATGCTGGCATTCTGAACTCATGAAATGAAACCTCAACGTCCATCTCTGATAGGATCAGACTCCTATGTTGTCCTTGATGCTTCAGCTGGTATAGTTGTTGTGTTTTTTTACCCAGGATGTGCAAATGTGGGTGATAAACCTTCTTAATCTTAAAGCTAACGCCAGATGGAAATGCAAGGTTCTACATTTTCTGGAATAGGAAAAGCATTTGTCAAAAGGAGCATGATTTGAGATTTGGAAAGACGGGGGGAGAAAAAAATTCATAGGGACAGTGACCCATTAATTTTAAATGATTGAACTAAGAGAAATGCCCTAAAATCAAAACAAAATAATGTTTCCCAGAAAAGAAATATAGGCATATTTTTATCCCATCTGGATGTGGAATGAAAGGTTTGCTGGCTAAAGGAATATAGTAAATTAAGTTCCTGTCTGCCCCTTTGTGAAATTGGATGATAACTATATTCCAATTACTTCTTAGTAAAAGGAACATCAAACTTAATTGCTACTATTCAAATAGCGGTTTCTTTTTAACCACAACTGTATAAAAATGTGGATCTAGGTACTATAGGAAGCTGGGTTTTTTTTTATTTTTACCTTTTTCAATGGACTGTGAATTTTTATTTTTTTTGCAACAGCTGCAGTTCAGAACTTATGAGGCCAATTCTATAGCCTTGCTGAAATCCAGCAGCCTCTAAGTACATGGTGAAAAAGATTCATACTTGGGGAAGAAAATTCAGTTCCCCAGAGCCCTAGACTGGGTTACGCTCAGCATTTCTTGGTTAAGAAACCAAAACAAACCCCAGTAATGGGAGAAAAGTGTTGCTCATCCAGTGGGGCCATCACACCTGCCCCAACTTGGCTTCTTAGGAAAGCAATACCCTCAACATTTGTACAAAAGGTACCGTATTTTTCAGAGTATAGGACACACCGGAGTATAAGACATACCAAGATTTTGAAGAGGCAAATTTAAAGAAAAACGTTTTTGCACTCTGCAAACCTCCCAAAAACGGCCCGTTTTTAATGAAAACAGGCACATTTTTTTAAAATGGGACTGTTTTCATTAAAAACGGGCCATTTTTGGGAGGTTTGCAGAGTGTAAAAACTTTTTCTTAAAATAAAGAGGCATAAGTAGCCCTTAGGACGCCTGTACAGTGCTCCTGGGGAGGAGGCACAAATGATCAAAAAATCAGTCTGTTTTTCGCAAAAATGGGCCCTTTTTTGTCAAAAAAAGGGCATGGATAGCCTTTAGGAAGGTTATGGAGGGCTCCTGGGGGTTGGGGTGGGGGGCAAAAATGAGCAGAAAACAGCCCTTTTTTCACTCATTTCTGCCCTTCCCAGCACCTAGGAGCACTCTGGAAGCCTCCTACAGGCTATGCACATCCATTTTGGTGAAGGGGTGGGGTTTTGGGAGGCCAAAAATGCTGCATTCAGTGTATAAGATGCACCCAAATTTTCAGCCATTTTTCTGAGGGAAAAAGGGGTGTCTTATACTCCGAAAAATACAGTATGCTTTTACTAAAAGCCAAGTGGTTACAGTAGTGCAAAGCCAGAACTAAACGTTTGTGTTCAAAGTTAACTTCCCCTTTCCTGTCTCCCTGCCCTGTTACCTCCCTACTGTCCAATTACATCCAAAGAATTGTTTTGGCAATGGTTCTACATCAGGGATGTCCAAACTTGGGAACTTTAAAACTTGTGGACTTCAACTCCCAGAATTCCCCAGACAGCTATGCTGGCTGGGGAATTCTGGAAGTTGAAGTCCACAAGTCTTAAAGTTCCCAAGTTTGGACATCCCTGTTCTACATCAACAGGCTAGGTGGTGAGCCGTTGCATTCCTCCCCCCCTCCAGGTCTCTGTCCCTAAGGGTGATGAGCTGACGTCTCAGGAAGGCACAGGGAGTAGTTTTGGTTTCCTCCTTCCAGGCAGCTCCCTCCCCTCAGAGTCTATGGTAGGCTGGCATCTAGCCAAGCGAAGCTGAAGCCCAGGATGGCAATTCTGGCACCTGGCTTTCAGTTCTGGCTTTTATAGATGCCTACTTGCCTGTCCTTTCCTCTTATGCCCCAATATCTACCAATGTGAGATCTTGAAAACAGAATTCTATTCTTTAGCCATAAGCCAGTGAGCCAGAGAAAAGCCTTTGAGATGACGGGCAGGAGAGCGCCAAAGTTCAGAGCCAGTCAAAGTTGTGCAGAACGCCTATAAATTTCAATAAGGTTGCACTTTGCTCTGGTGCTCCCGATGCGGATTGCTAAAATTCAGCTGATATAAACACACAATTCCTGACAGTCTTCGCTTTTGATTTATGATGCTGTCGTATGTGCAATACCTGTGCATTTAGTTTTTCACAAAGGGAAGGGGGGAATTGCAATCATGTGTACATTGTTCTATCCCTTTATTCGATATCAAAACAATAATAGAATAACAGAGTTGGAAGGGACCTTGGAGGTCTTCTAGTCCAACCACCTCCTTAGGCAGGAAACCCCACACCACTTCAGACAAATGGTTATTCAATCTCTTCTTAAAAACTTCTAGTGTTGGAGATAACTTCTGGAGTCACGTTGTTCCACTGATTAATTGTTCTAACTGTCAGGAAGTTTCTCCTCAGTTCTAAGTTGCTTCTCTCCTTGATTACTTCCCTACCATTGCGTCTTGTCCAGCCCTCAAGGACTTTGGAGAATAGCTTGACTCCCTCTTCTTTGTGGTAACCCTGAGATATCAGAAGACTGCTATCATGTCTCCCCTTGTCCTCCTTTTCATTAAACTAGACATGCCCAGTTCCTGCAACCATTCTTCATATGTTTTAGCCTCCAGTCCCCTAATCATCTTTGTTGTTCTTCTCTGCCCTCTTTCTAGAGTCTCAACATCTTTTTTTACATCATGGTGACCAAAACTGGATGCAATATTGCAAGTGTGGCCTTACCAAGGCATTATGAAGTGGTATTAACACTTCACGTGACCTTGATCATATTGGACTAGAATTGAACATGATGATGATGAAGATGAAGATGTTGTGCAAATAAAATGGTTTTCATGCTGTTAAACAATGGTTATCGGGCAAAAAGAAATATAACCAATTCTTTTGGGAATATTTTGGTAGTGCTTATAGTTTTTTGTAATTTGATGTGGTTTTTGACATGAAACGCGTGGAGATGCAACATGGACCACTGCAGCCCAATTCTTTTAAAGCTCCACTATTTTTTATGCCCCTGGGTGAAAAAGAAGTCTATAATTACTGACAGCCAGAGAGATTTGCATCTGAACTTATTTTCCTCTGCTCTCTCCAATAGAGATTTATTAGTCGGCTCAAGGTGTCCATGAATCACTATTGGCAATTTGCAGATTCTTGGCGTAAACAACAATAGGTCTCAGGTTTGAGGTCTCCTGTAATGATTGAGCTTCTCTAAAAGAGAATGTGTCACTAATTGTTACCTGACTGCTTTCTTATTCAAATGAATTAAGAATGGTTCTTTTGAATGGTAGCTAGCCACTCAAAGCAATTTACCTGGACCGTATCTCAATATACAGATACCTACCCATAATTAGAGGTTAGGTTTTCCTAGCATGGAAGATGTAACTTTCTGCAACTGTGCTATTTTTTTTTTTCATCTGTCCACTTGGGTACTTTCTTTGTAGACCTCTCCAACGCTTCCTTCAGTTTCCTTGAGTATGAAGTAAAATATGACAGTAAAGTGAAGATTGTCAGTGTTGGCAGCCAAGTTGAAGGACACCACTGAACCCTGCACTGGCCTATCTCCTGCTAATTAGCAGTATGGAGGAACTGTGTGCCACAGGCACAGTTTTATCAAGAAAGGACATCTTTGCTGTTCCCACTGACAGCTGAAATGCAACTGTTCAGGAAGAAAATGGCACATTGAGCAGGAGAACAGGAGAGGTGAAGAGGCTTTAGGATAAGTGACAGTTCCGCTGTCCTGATCGGAGCCATCCCTGAGTGATCATAAATAACAGAGATGAAAATAGAAACGGTAGAAATTGGCATCACGGAATCAGAATTTAGTCGTAAGGGAGGAAGCCACTGAAAGGGGACATGGACCTTGCTTTGCAAGTATGTGATGCAGAAATTGGAATGAAACACCATTGTGATTAATACAAGGTCAAGGTTTTCATCATGAACACAATCCAGGAATTGTGATTCTGGGTCTCCTAGTAAAGAGGATCTGGAAACCACTAAGTGTGTCATAGAACAAGACATGATGTTAGATAGATGGATGGATGGATGGATGGATGGATGGATGGATGGATGGATGGATGGACGGACGGACAGACAGACTGAGTTTGCAAAAAATTTTTGAAGGAACTGCTACAGTGGTGGGATTCAAACGTTTTTACTACCGGTTCTGTGGGCATGGCTTGGTGGACGTGGTAGGGGAAGGATACTGCAAAATCCTCCTCCCCTCCCTATCACCTGGGACTCAGGAGGCGGGGAATAGATGGGGGCGGGGCCCAAACAGAGGTGGCATTTGCTGGTTCTCCGAACTACTCAAAATTTCCACTACCGGTTCTCCAGAACTGGTCAGAACCTGCTGAATCCCACCTCTGAACTGCTAGCTACCAAAATCCCAAGTATTATTCCAGCTGATGCTCTTTGTACCAAGGTATCCAACAAATACTTGCTTTTGGATTGTGGTTCTGTAATAAAATACTGACCTCATTTAATAATGAATAAATAAATTAAACTTTTAAAAAAATGGCCATGATGCTATGCTTCGGCTGCTTAAGTGCATAGTGTGCAAGACTAATGCAAGATTTCTCTCTCTAAAAGCTTTGTTCCAAGAACACATAAACTGTTAAGAGTGGAGTGGGGGGGGGAACCACTCCACTTTCCCACAGTGGCTGAGTGGGAATAAAGCCCATCCATTGGATATCAAAAGAAATGTCCTTCTAGGTCTTTTATCTCCCACTTTCTTCAGGTTTTGCTTTGATTTAATCTATGATTTTACTGAAGATTTACTGCTTATTGGCTCTGGCTGCGGCTAGCTATTCTTGGGCCTACCCATTCTGTGAAATTAAAAGACTGCCTCTGGACGTATGAGATGCAATCTGTTTGTTTGGCATACCTATCTGCTCGTTGCGTCTGTTAACATATGATTCTTTTTTTTTAAAAAAAACACCCTTGCTTGAAGCTGCATAATTTTTTAATCTAAGGACTCTGATAGATGCGGCCTCAAATCAAAACACTTTATGGAAGAGAAGGCCTGTAGAACGTGTGATACTCCACATCAAATGCAGCCCCACAACAGGCTGGGAGGATGGGAAAGCAACCAGATACTTATTTAGCCGAATTTCAGAACTATACCAAAGATTGTTCAGACCTTAGTCAAGCTATCGGGTGTGATTGTGGCAGTGGTGGGATTCAGCCAGTTCGCGCCTATCCGGGAGAACCGGTTGTTAACTTTCGAAGCAGTCCGGAGAACCGGTTGTTGGAAGAAATCTCCTTTTGTTTTTTTCCCACATTCCAGGGCTAATCCTGTAAGGAAGGCAGGAAGGAAACATTCTGGTGTTGGTTCTAGCCTCATCTTTATTGCCCAGCTTACAGAAACAGCCTCTCCAGTTAACCCTGATTACATTGTCACAGCTAAGGCGAAGGGCCCATCGACGTGAGTGACGTTGAGTTGGCCACACCCACCCAGTCACATGACCACTGACCCCTGCCTACACAGCTGGTCATTAGGGCAGAGAACCGGTGGTTAAATTATTTGAATCCCATCAATGGTCTTATGCCACCCACACACCCCAAGAATCGGCAGCAAGTAAAATTGATTGTGCGTTGTTACTGGCTCCCTCGAAGTATAGTGTAGGAATCGGCTATTCTCAATAAGGGTGGAGATAGCATCCATGTATGGGTTAAACCTATCCACACTCTGATTGGACTGAGTCATAATATTAAATAATTAATTAATTAGGCATGATATATAACCCCCTACAGAGTAGCCACACCCAGTTTCTGACTCAGTCCATCTCTGGGACTGTTCGGTGTTCCAACTCTTGGTGTTCGGCCTTCTGTGCTTATTTCTGTCAGGATTGGTATCAGGTAAGTACCAACACTCTTTTCCCTTACTTTTCTGTTTGGTTCTGGGCTCTCAGAAACAATACAGAGTAAGGGGTAACAGTCTTTCTTTTTTGCACTCCTGTACTATCTGCATGTTCACCCTTGCGATCCGTGGCAGCACTTAAGGTGCATTGTACGAAACCAAGTCCAGCCCTCTTTAATCTGGTTTGTGGGTTAACGCAATTCACTAAGTAGAGAACCGGTTGTTAAATTATTTGAATCCCTCCACGGGATGGTGGGTCAGCTGGGTAGCTCCAGAAAAGTGCAGATGTACTCGGAGGGGTCTTTTGAAGCATTGTGGAAAGATAGCAATAAAGCTTTCTAACAAATTGGCTAACTGTGTAGTATTGCAATTATGGGAGATAAATCCTGCCCCTTGTAAGAAGCCCCTGCTGATGTCTGCGTAGTTGAAACAAAACTGTGGCCAAAGGAAGTAAACACCTGATTAGTTCTGACTCACCAGCGGGGTGCTAATCTACCTTTATGCATTCCAGATACAATAAATTTGAAGGCATGTTGACACATTGGATTTGGCAAAGCCCTTTGTCTGTTATGCATTGGTTTGATATTTTTTTTCATATTGTTAATAAAGTTGGAGCAAAGGACTTACTTAAAGCTGAAAATGCCAATTATATTGGTAGTGTCTGGAATTTATCTACCGATGAAGAACATTGGCTCAGTTACACCAGGTTATAAAAAGGATTATAATGTGTTTATGGAAAGATGTTAATAAAACAGATGTCAAAAGAACATTGCAAGGAATGTGCTCACTCTCAGCCTTTTAATTGGTTCTTTACTCATAGTCATACAAAACAATATGATTCTTGGTGATCAAGGTTAATTTGTAGTCTAAACATTGAGCTGTAATGTTCTTTATTTCTACACACACACACACACACACACACACACACGGTTAATAGTCAATTAGTTTTGTCCTATTGCTCTTATCTCAGATTCCTTATATTTTAGAACTGGAGGGTATAAAATATCGTTCTTTATGTCTTTCTCTTTTTCCTGAAATAGCAATAACAATAGCAAAAGCACTTAGACTTATGTCCTGCTCCACCGTGCTTTACAGCAATACAATAGCAGAGTTGGAAGGGACCTTGTAGGTCTTCTAGTCCAACCCCCTGCGTGGGCAGGAGCCTTATACCATTTCAGACAAATGGCTATCTAACATCTTCCCAAAGACTTCCAGGGTTGGGGCATTCACCACTTCTGGAGGCAAGCTGTTCCAGAGGTTAATTGTTCTCACTGTCAGGAAATTTCTCCTTAGTTCTAAGTTGCTTCTCTCCTTGATTAGTTTCCACCCATTGCTTCTTGTCCTGCCCTCAGGTGCCTTGGACAATAGTTTGACTCCCTCTTCTTTGTGGCACCCTCTGAGATATTGGAACACTGCTATCATGTCTCCCTGGCACTCTCTGAGCAGTTTACAAAGGTCAGAATATTACACACACACACACACACCCCAAAAAATCTGGGTCCTCGTTTTACTGACTCCAGAAAGATGGAGGCACAGTGGGCTCAGCCAAAATGGGTGCTGAAATGAACAGAGCGCGCACAATCTAAAAGAAATATCTCAGGATAGGAGCCGAACCTCAGGGAAAAAGGGAAAAAACTACAACACAGGTGTGTTTGCAAAACAGGAAATGAAATTCGGGTTAGTGAGGAAACAGGATGTGGAAAAGGGGATGATCCAAAAATAAGCATGGCAAGAAATGCTCTGAATAATTCAGCAGCATAGTCCAGCTTGGTTCACCAGGATTTGAAGCCAAATAAGTCTGTAAAGGAAAGAGAACCTGACCCACAAATGGACAAGAATGGGAGATGAATGAAATGGGTACAAGCGCCTTTTAAAAATCTTGTTGGCTTTTCTTCTCAACGGAAGCACCACACAAGCAAGGGGACTTTATTTTGCTCACCACGAAGGATCGCCATTTGAAACCCTTGTAGGCAGAGGTGGTATTCAGCCGGTTTGAACCGGTTCGCCCGAACAGGTAGTGGAAATCGAGGGTGGGCCCAGGTCTATGCCGTTCTACTTAGGCACCTTTTTGAGGGCGGACGCACGCACGGAAAGTTTGTGTGTTAGCGAAGTGCGCGCGCGGAAGGCCAGGTACATGCATGGAAGGGGCACAAAGCCGGGGTGCATGTGCATGGCGAACCAGTGGTAACAAAATGTGAAACCCACCACTGCTTGTAGGCAGGAAAATCAAGTCAGGGATAGATGATTTGGTGGATATCCAAATTGTGGGCGGATTTGCCAACTTGTGGGGGGTCAACAAAGCCATCTCCCCCTTTCTATTCAATTGGGGGAGGAGATGCTGCATCCCATGTCTTGGGCATATTTGAGATTGACAGATCACATTTAAGAGCCTGCTGTTCCCACAAGGAAGCCTTGTTGCTGAGTGGTCTTGGGATTTTCCTCTGGTTTGATCTAATCAGGCAGACGTGGGGGACCAATATTTTTAGTGACATCAACTTGATTATTGATTGATTGATTTTAATGGGCTGTTTCCTGTCTAACCAACCCTGGAGAGGCACTGGAGCCTGATTTTTACCCACCCACTCCCAGTCCAAGAGACGGGTATGAAATGCTGCAGCAACTTTTTTCCTCCCCCCCCCCCTCTCCAACAAGAGATGAGTTATCACAGAATGGCAGATGCAAACTGTGAAAAAAATCTGGAGAGATATTTGCTACTGGGTTTTTTAATGAGGTCACTAACCCTGTTCTCTGCAGCCATTAATTTCTATGGCACCTTTTCTGCTGAATTTGCTACTGGGTGTTCAGGTTTCTCGTTCTCTGTCCCCCTTCTCCTCCACACAACAAATTCAGCTGCGCTTTGCATTCATCCATAACCAGCCTGTTGCCTTGCTTTAATTGCTTTTCCCTTACTCCTGCTTGAGAACTTTTCAGAATCAAACTTGGCTCTAAAAAGTTGCAGGCAGACAATATTGCTAAAGGGCCAGGTTATAGGAAATGGTTTCAGGGACTTTTTAAACTCTAGCTCTGCCTTCATGTGAGCTTTTAGTTCATCTGCTTGTTGGAAATACTCACCATTCACAACAAGTATGTATGTATGTATGTATGTATGTATGTATGTATGTATGTATGTATGTATGTATCTATGTATGTATCTATGTATGTATGTATGTCAGTCAATCAGAATAGAGCTAGAAGGGACCTTGGAGGTCTTCTAGTCCAACATCTTGCTCAAGCAGGAGATCCTATATCATTTTGGACAAGTGACTGTCCTGTCTCTTCTTTAAAACCTTCAGTGATGGAGGCAAGCTGATCCACTAGAACAGCTTGCTGGCTGGGGAACTCTGGGAGTTGAAGTCCACCAGTCTTAAAAGAGCCGACTTTGCAGAACCCTGCACTAGAACATGTGACAAGTGCTATATGTTCACCACTGAAACCCTGACACTTTTAGCTTCTCATATTCTAATAGGTAGGTAGGTAGGTGGGTGGGTAGAGGTGGGTAGATGGATGGACGGACAGACAGACATACAGACAGACATGGGTGGGTGGGTGTATGGGTTTCCACTTTCTATCTAGTTGCTTCTTCAGACCCTGACACTTCCAGCTTCTCATATTCATATTCTCATATCAATTTTGCAAACTAGGCAGGTGTTGTAACTAACCATAAAAATTATTGTATCCTAGCATGTTATTTTATTTTATTTTATTTTATTTTATGACTTTATTTTATTTTATTTGATATCTATCTATCTATCTATCTCTCACTATATCTATCTCTACCTCTCTATATCTATCTATCTATCTATCTATCTATCTATCTATCTATCTATCTATCTATCTATCTATCTATCTATCTATCTATTTCGTCAAGCATGTATCAGATAACATATATAAGTATAAACATGATTTTGAATACATGAAATGGATACGAATAAAAAGGAACATTAGGACAGGGACGGTAGGCACACTGGTGCGCTTATGCACGCCCCTTGCAGACCTCTTAGGAATGGGGTGAGGTTGACAGTAGACAGTCTAGGGTTAAAGTTTTATGGGTTTTGGGAAGAAACCACTGAATCAGGTAGAGCATTCCAGGCATTGACCACTCTGTTGCTGAAGTCATATTTTCTGCAATTGAGTTTGGAACGGTTTACCTTAAGTTTGTATCTATTGTGTGCTCGTGTATTGTTGTGGTTGAAGCTGAAGCAGTCATTGACAGGTAGGGCGTTGTAGCAGATAATTTTATGTACTACGCTTAGATCAGACCAAAGTTGGCATAGTTCTAAGTAATCTAAGCCCAAAATTTCAAGCCTGGTGGCGTAAGGGATTCTCTTGCGAGCAGAGGAGTGGAGGAATCTTCTCCTGAAATACCTCTGGACTCACTCAATTGTATTAATGTCTGATATGCAGTGCGGATGCCAGACTGCTGAGCTGTATTCGAGAATAGGTCTAGCAAATGTTTTGTATGCTCTGGTGAGGAGTACTATATTACCAGAGAAGAAGCTACGCAAGGTTAGGTTAACAACTCTTAATGCCTTTTTGGCAACGTGATTCTCTCCATCCAAAAGTGATCCGATGTCTGACCCCTTTTCTGCCCACGATTGTTCTGAGTCTCAACTGTCCCATGAAGTGAAGAGATCTGTCGAAAGTTTGATTCAAAAATTGAACACCCCTAACGGTCACGGAGAAGATGCAATCTTGAAATGATGTCCTGGGTTTTGAGAAAGATGGACGTATTGAGCCTCTCGGCTGTTTATCCCTCTTCTAAATTCTTCCCCTTTGATATTTTTGGGAGACACAGCAAATTGGGACGTTGAAGAAATGAAAAATTCTGCAGAGGATGATGGTCTTTGTGTCTGCAGGCATTTGGTCTAAAAAGAAAAAGAGGGGGAACCCCCAAGCAGTAATGAAATGAATGTTTGTTTGTTTTTTCCAGGCACAAAGTCTACGCTATTTATTTCATACTAGGATGTATTGTGCAGGCTGGCATCAGTAAGCCCTCCAGGCAGTGTAGAGAAGTGATGAGCATTTTATCATGGTTCTAAATATATTAATATTTTTGGCTACAACATTTATCAATAGCATCTATCCTGTGTATGCGCCGAGGCAGCGCGGTGGTTAGAATGCGGTACTGCAGGCTAACTCTCTTCTCACTCAAGAAATTCGATTCGGAGCAACTCAAGGCTGACTCAATTGTGTATCCTTCTGAAGTCGGTAAAACCTATATTGTTGGGGGCAATATGCTACAGCTTAGAATTAAACCTATGGCGACGCCACACGTACCAGGCAACATGACTCTGTGTGTCATTTCAGGCACGTGTGCCATAGGTTCGCGATCACGGGGCTATAACATGCAGTTGTAAAAACAAAAAAGAGCAGGAACTAGAATTCTCCAACTTAAGTAATGGGCACATGCCCACAGATCCCATTGAGAATTTTCCCAGCAATGGTTCTTAAATTCTTTTAGTTCTGTAGAAACTTTAACTTCTCTATGGTAAAGCTGAATGAAAGGGGTGAGATTTAGAGTTATGCTTTCGCTACTCTTTCAAATCAGTGCCACAGAAGGCAAAAAATGTACTCAGTTATAGAGGGCTCATTTGCAAAACCTGCAGGAAGAAGCACATCAAAGGATAACTTTTAAGATTTTCTTAAATTGGGTTGAGACCAATCTGCATGCTTGGCTCCCGTGTAGGGACATGTGTTAAGTTATATTTTAAATACATATTTTAAAAAGGGATGCAGAGCTCAGTATTTGCTCAGTCTGCTGTCCACACGCTGAAATTAATTTTCAGAGCTCATCCTTTCTCTTCTGCCTGTTAGTTCTTTTCTCTTTTATCCAAATAACGATTGGACTAACTTTAGGAGATCTTCAAAAGAAAGGTCAGCCTTGGCTGCACTTTAAATAGTTGTATATCTGGAAGACTACTTGCATGCATTTTACTCTTTCTCATCAAAATCAAATCATAGTCATACATCAATATTTTCTCTTTTCTGAATTTCACAATGCCATTCTCCAATTTCTTTTTTTTTTTAAGCATACTACCTTTTACTATTGATTGAGATCACATATATCAAATGGAGATCTGCATAACTGGAATTCCCTGATAAATATGTGCAAACTGACTAAATGAGAAGATGTTTGTATAAAATGTATGACGTTAGTTGTGATCACCAGGAAAAAAGAAAAGGGCAAATTTAGAAAGGAAGCCAAAGCTACACATCCATTCTTGATGTAAAATAAACACAATTAAAATTGCCTGGTTTATCGACTGGGCCAAGGGTCTGCAAAGTTGGCTCTTTTAAGACTGGGGGACTTCAACTCCCAGAGTTCCCCAGCCAGCATAGCTAACAACTCTGGGAGTTGAAGTCCCCCAGTCTTAAAAGAACCAACTTTGCAGACTCCTGGACTGGGCACACAGGATAATTCGTTTATTCATGAGTTTAATGCAATTCTTGCTGGATCTTCCCAACACATTTTGGTGATGTATCCAATTGGTTAATCATATTGTGGTAAATAGCATTAAAAGTACTAAGAGGATATTCCCTTTTTTCTTTAAAGAATGAACAAAATTATATAGCACAAATGCTGGTCGTTCAGGAAATCACCTGAGGTTTACACCTCACCCCAAATTACATCTGTCTGTACATCATTCCTAGCTCTTTTAGGGAAAAAAATATAACACAAACTTGCTTTTCTTTCAAATAATACCTGGTAATATTTTTTTGTGGCTTCCCAGATGCAGAATAGATCTAAAGCATTTCTGCAAATATTTTTAGAAGGTTGGCACAGGTGATGCGTATTATTTATTTAAGTCCACAGCAAGTTCCTGGGTCTTCAATTAAGAGATGATACAATGCAAAACTCTCTCAGAAATTCTAACCATTTCCTAGGGATATTTATCACTTCTCTTTAAAAGGCTTTAGGTGTTTTGAACAAGGATAAATTACCCTTTTGTTTCTCCTAATATAAATTCATGACCAATATGTTCAGATTCTTCACTGTTAAAATTGAGATCTCTCTTTATTGAAGGTTTTCATTGGTGGACATTTCACCTCTGGGATAATTTGTAAAAGTAGATTTAATACCGTGTTTCCCTAAAAATAAGACAGGGTCTTATTTTATAAATACATTTATTTTTGGGATGGTCTCATTATTTTTGAGGTGCAGAAGGCAGAGAGCATGGTCACCTCATGGCTGCTGCTGTGTTGCAATATTTTCGGGGGAGGGCTTATTTTAGCGCATGCACTCAAAAGCCCAATTGGGCTTATTATCTGGGGAGGTCTTATGTGTTCTGAATAGTTGTCAGATTCCCATGGGACCATGCAGGGGTAACTTTGTAGGTTCTCTTTTGAGTTCCAGGCTTGGTTGACTCTTGCTGAGTGATGATGTAATGAAAGGGCTTTCAGCAAATCCTATTATGGCTCTGCCTGAAGGGGATATACCTTTGTTATGTAGAATAGATTGACCTAGGCCTTAATAGCCCATTGACAAAGGTGAGGGGACTGAATTTCTTCCTCCCTTTTAGGGGAAATGTCCTGCCTTTTTAATATTTCCTTAAATATTTCATTTTTCTAGGAGAAGAGTGGGTGCTAACTTTCTACATTCTGAAATACAGCTGCAGAGAAAGCTTATTTAATCTGGTGTGCTATTACATATCCTATCCATCACAACTACCATTTTTGAGATCAACTATCCTAGAATCCAAGAACGTTTAATATCCTTCTACGTTGAATAAAGTGAGGTTGGCTATAGGTCTGGTGATATTATCAATCATTGCTGCTAGCAATGCAGTGAACTTCAGAAAGATTTGCAAATATTCAGTATGTTATATGCTTAAGCGCACTAACATGTCAGATGGAAAAATAAATGATGCATGATAGAGAAAACAGGATATTTCTAGCTAACACATATATTTCACGTTTAAGATGTCCAAGTTTAATTTTCAATATCTACTGTTCAAAAATCATCAGGCACCTACGGTTTATTTGGATATCTAGCACCTAAATATTTTAGATACCATGAAGGAAATAAATTCACTATGATGATTAGGCTGTTTAAATGATGACAAAAGGCAGTTTGGTCATTTTATGCTCTGTTAAATTTTGACAAAAAACAAAATATAGTGTATTTGCTGAATAGAGGAAATATGTAAGCATTTTGCCTGGATCAATCCATGTTCATTAATTTGAACATCTTCTGCCACTTAAGAAAACTTATTAAGCCTCGGTATTTGTTTAAACAATAATATTTGAAACCCAAGAAAATTTAATTCCTCCAACAGCTAAAGCACAGCATGGAAACAACATTTCATTTCAAGTTTGATTTAAAAAATAACTATCACTCCTTTCCTGAGTATTTCTATTGTATTCTTAACTAGAATGGCGAAGTGTGATTCAACACACAAGGAATTTGTCTTTGATGCGTATGCTCTCGGTGTACATAAAGAAAAAGAAAATAGAAAACATTCATCAAGAATCATGATACAACACTTAGTGATAGTCATATGTTACTAATAAGCAATCAAATCATACTAGGAAACAAATAAACAATATAAATTTTAAAGATACAAGCAACATGGTTATAGTCATAAGTGGGAAGAGATAGGCACCAGGAAGGAAGAGAAAAAATAATAGTAATACAGTCTTAGTAGGTAATATGACAGTGTTGTGGGGATTCGTTGTTTAGCAGAGTGATGGCATTCAGGAAAATAAAAACTGTTATTGTGTCTAGTTGTCTTGGTGTGCAGTGCCCTATAGCATCGTTTTGCGGGTAGACGTTGAAACAGTTTATGTCCAGGATGAGATGGGGCTGTAGTTATTTTCACAGCCCTATTTTTGACAGTGGGAATGATTAATCAATGGAACAACTTGCATCCCAAAGTTGTGGGTGCTCCATCATTGAAGGCCTTCAAAACAGATTGGACAATCATTTTTCCAAGGTGGTATAAGGATTCCTGCCTTGGGCAAGAGATTGGACTAGAAGATCAGGCCTATGGTTTTGTTTCTATCCTCTTCACCCAACCCTTACACTTCTCGCCACACCTGTTCAACACTTATATGAAGCTGCTGAGTGAGATCATCCGTGGTTTTGGGGTAGAAAATCATCAGTACGCTGACGACACTCAGCTCTACGTATCTACCCCTAACCACCCCAATGATGCCATTGAAGTGATTCCCGGTGTCTGGAGGCCGTGTGGGTCTGGATGGGGAGTAACAAACTTTGACTCAACCCATCCAAGACCGAGTGGCTGTGGTTTCTGATGTCCCGGTACAGCCAGTTGACCCCATCACTGGCCATCGGGGGCAAGTTACTAGCCCCCGTGGAAAGGGCCCGCAATTTTGGCATCCTTCTGGATTCACGGCTATCCATGGACGACCATGAGACAGCCGTGGCCAGGGGGGCTTTTTACCAGGTTCACCTGGTACGCCAGTTGCGCCCCTTCCTTGACCGGGACGCCCTCCGCACTGTCACTCAAGCGCTCGTTACATCCCGCCTGGACTACTGCAATGCTCTCTACATGGGGCTCCCCTTGAGGTGCACCCGGAGGCTCCAGTTGGTACAGAATGCAGCCGCGTGGGGGATATTGGAAGCCTCATGGAACTCCCATGTAACACCTCTCCTGCGCGAGCTGCACTGGCTACCAGTGGCTTTCCGGGTGCGCTTCAAGGTGCTGGTAACTATCTTTAAAACGCTCCATGGCACGGGTCCTAGTTATTTGCAGGACCGCCTCCTACCGCATACCTCCCTCCGGCCGATCCACTCCCACAGAGAGGGCCTTCTCAGGGTGCCGTCTGCCGGGCAATGCCGGCTGGCGGCCCCCAGGGGAAGGGCCTTCTCTGTGGCATGCCCAGCCCTCCGGAACGACCTACCCCCTGAACTTCGTACCACCACGGATCTTCGCCTATTCCGCCGGTTACTCAAAACTCATTTTTTCCATCTAGCCGGCCTAGCTTAAACCTTCAAGCTCACCCCTCACAGATTTAGTTAGTGATTTTAATCTTTATCAGTTTTAATTTACATTTTAGCACAGGTTACTGGATTTAATTTATATTTTAGCGTTTGTATGCATTTATTATGGTTTGTATGCTTGGTTTTTACTTTCCCTGTGCACCGCCCTGAGTCCCATTGGGGAGAGAGGTGCGGTATAAAAGTGCAATAAAATCAAAATCAAATCAAACAAATCTAAAATGGCTAAGAATCTGCAAAATCTGCAATACTGCACCTTATCTCCGCCCCAAAAAACCAGTACAATCTATACATTCATTTTTCACATATGCAGAAGAAAACCAGTAAATCTATGCAGGGTTGGGCTTCAAACATTTTAATAAGGGGTTAGCTGCCCAGTTGCTGGGTGGGTGTGGCCATGGTGAGCGTGGCCCACATTTTTGCCCTTCCCGGACTCCTGAGGCTTACCTCAAGCCTCCGGGAAGGGCAAAAAGCCTCCGGGAGGGCGAAAATGGCCTCCCCAGGTACCAGAGGTCTTCTAGAGGCTAAGACCTTCCTTCCCAAACTTCCAGTAGGCCCATTTTTTGCCCTCCCCAAGCCTCCACATGCACCCTACACTTACCTGCATTCAAAACAGGCCACGTGGGAGAGGAGGGGAGGGGAGAGGGGAGAGGCCATGTGGGAGGGGAGGGATGGGTGGGGCCAGCCAGGATTTGGGGGGGTTCTCCAAACTGCACAGAATCTTAGCTAGAAGTTCTCCTGAACCCCTGTAAGTCCCCAGCAGCCCACCCCTGATTGCCTACGTCAAGACATTTAAACAGTTTGGGGAATAAAATATTAAGGGTCGTTCCCCCGAAAGCTAGCATTAAGGGTTGCGAATTATATTCTTGAGGTTTAGAGATTTGCAAAGAGGTTTTTCAAAGACAGGTTTTCTCGGCGTGAAATAAGGTTGCAACAGTGAAGTGTGCTTTGTTTACGGGCTACCAAAGGTTATATTTTTCAGCTTCACAAAGGGAAAATGGCTTGAGATGTTGTTGAAGCCTTTGAACAAGGGTTATTCACGATCTCAGATCTACAAATGCCAGTTCCCTAAATTAGCTGAACCGGTCTTTGCTAAAGTCTGTGATGATCTTCCTGCGAGGTGGCACTTAATCAAGGAAGAAGCAAGGCAACGATTGTTCTTTTCACCGAGACGTTCTAAAATGGCTCAAACAAAGTAGTGCTTAAAGAATCAAAAATCAGGTATGAAGTAACACATGGTGAAGGGTTTTTCTTCCTCACCTAGAATAACAAAGGTTTTAGGCATTCTACAAAACTTATTAAAAGTCTCTCCTACGTCTGACCTCAAATTAGCTTGAAAGACAGCGTTGTCACTCCTAACATTTACTGAGAATGATTGATTGATTGTTTTGATATATACCAACCCAGACATTTAGAAAGAGCTTGGTGAGTGAAAACATATTAAAGGTGATTGTATTTGAGATGTCCTGGTACACCTCATAAGTGAAAGTGAATGAAGCATCTTCAGTTGCTGGTTATATCAGCTTTTTACAGGTTTTGTACTTACTTTGTAGTGTGTGTGTGTGTGTGTGTGTGAGAGAGAGAGAGAGAGAGGATGAATAGAGAGAGATGAATAAATAGAGAGATGATAGAGAGATAGAGAGATAGATATAAATGAATCCTGTAGATAGATGAATAGAGAGAGATGCATAGATAAAGAGAGTGATGGAGAGAGAAAGAGGAGAGAGGGAGACGAATAGGTAGAGAGAGATGAACAGATAGAAAGAGATGGAGGGAGAATGAGAGACAGAGATGAAAGGGAAGTAGAAAGAGAAACAGAAACAGAAAGATGTAGATGTAAATATTGATGTAGATGCATAAATATAGTGTTACTCTATGGTAAGATGGGAAGCCAATAAATTTAATTAATAAATAAATAAAATCTACTACGTACACAAGCACATACACGCACACCTTTGCAATTCAAAACCATTAGTTTACTTGTTGTGATATTTTTTTTAAAAAAAAATAGTCTTCCTTTTCCAAAAATAAAAATTGGCAAATGGAAATATACAGAATTGTTTCTGGGCATTTGCGGACAGAAGAAAGAGGCGGACTTGCTGTTCAGAATATTTTCCGCCGCTTCCTTCTCCTGGGGGACTGTAATTCTTTGTCGTCCATCTCGTGACCCTCTTTCTCCTTCTGATCTTTCTTTGCAACCTTCTTTGTGGTCCCTTTTTCAAGATGCGCCTTCCTCCTTTCTCCTCCTTCGCTGCAAAGTAGGCGAACAAAGAAGGACGGAGGGCCCCAACTGAAAAGGATGCGTCTCCAACATTGTGTGCCATGGGAAGGAATTATTACCACCATGGGAAAGCGTGAACTAGTTTCTAAAGCAAGCAGAAAGAAAAGGAGAGGAAGAAAAAAATAAGTCATAAAGGGAGAATCCCCTCAAGTAACACTTATTCTCACTGCTAATAAATATTTTAAAAGCATGTTTTCTGGCCCCTAAACAGCTATTGAATTATTTTTACCCCTTTCTTACATCCCCCCATCCCCCATTGCTCCGGATCTCCAAAGGACATACTGCAAAATAGATCACCTGAATGTTATTTTTTTTTACAGGATTTGTTTGTTTGTGTGTTTGTTTGTCAAGGTAACAGGTATAAGTATGAACATAAACATGAACAAAGGAAGTAAAAACAGATAAATGGGAACAGTAGGACAGGGACGGTAGGCAGGCGGGTGCGCTTATGTACGGCCCCTTTAAGGATCTCTTAAGAATGGTGTGAGTTCCATGGTAGGCAGTTTAAGGTTGAAGTTGTAGGATGTAACAACGGAGTTAGGTAGAGAATTCCAGGTGTTGACCCCTCTGTTGCTGAAGTCGTCTTTTCTGCAATCGAGTTTGGAGGGGTTTTACCCTGACTTTTGTTTTATGTTTTATTTGATTTATATACCGCACCTTCTCCGCAATGGACTCAGGGCGGTGCACAGGGGATTAAAATACCACAATAGACAACAATAAATACAATACAATAATAAAATACAATTAAATTAGATAACCTGTGCTAAAATGTTTAACTAAATTTTTTAAAAAATCCCTACCAATCCAATTAGAATTTTATCTGATCTAAAATCTAAGCTAACATCTAAACTAAAATCAAAGCTAAAATCTAAGCTAGGCCAGCTAGATGGAAAAAATACATTTTGAGTGATCGGCGGAAGAGGCGAAGGTCCTTGATGATGTGAAGTTTGGGGGGAAGGCCGTTCCAGAGTTTGTATCAATTGTTTGCCTGGTGTATAGAGGTGGAGCTCTTGCCTCCCATTCAGGAGGTTGTGAGTTCAATCCTAGGTAGAGGCAGATGTAAGGTCTCCTGCTGGGGCAGGAGGTTGGACTAGATGACCTGCAAGGTCCCTTCCAACTCTGTTTATCTGTTATCTAAGCTGGAGTAGTCATTTACAGGTAGGATGCTGTAGCAGACAATTTTGTGTACTATGTATAAGTCTGACCATAGATGGCATAGTTTCAGATTGTCCACCCCAAAATTTCAAGCCTGTGGGCATAAGGGATTCTATTCTGACTAGAGGAGTGGAGGACTCTTCTCATAAACTACCTCTGGACCCACTCAATCATGTTAATGTCCGATATACAGTGTGGGTTCCAGGCGGGATGAGCTGTATTCGAGAATTGGCCTGGCAAAGGTTTTGTACGCCCTGGATAGCAGTACAATGTTACCAGAGAAGAAGCTTTGCAAAATAAGATTAGCAACTCTAAATGCCTTTTTGGCAATGCTGTTACAGTGGGCTCTGTGGCTTAGATCACTAGAGGTAAGTACTCGTAGGTCCTTGACAGAGTGAGGGTCATCCACAAGTTTGTTTCCACCTAACATGTATTTGGTGTTCTGGTTTTCTTTTTCTTTTTTTGCCAATGTGTAGGACAGAACATTTGTTTGTTGAAATTTGGACTTGCCAATTACACGACCATTCTGATACATAGTCTAGGTTGCATTTTAGGGTAGCAGTATTGTCACTGGTGTTAAATAAGTTTACGTCATCGGCGAAGAGGACACAGTTGCTTTGAAGGTGATCACATAGGTCTGTGATGGTGAACCTATGACATGCCCCAGCTCAGCTCAACCCTCACATGTGTGCACTTCCTGCTGGCCAGCTAATCTTTGAGTCTCTGGCATGCATGTGGGGGGGGGGGCGTACATGCAGAAGACATGCATGTGTGCACAGGGGTCAGGGTGCACCCCCTCCTGTGGCCCATTTTTGCTCATGGAGGCTGCAGGAAGCCTACTAGGCCCAAAACGGGGCGTAGGGAGGTGTAGCAGCCTCTCTGCAGTCTGTTTTTGTTCCCAGAAGGATGTAGGGAGGCCTACTAGGCCCAAAACAGGCATGGTGACTTGTGTGAGTATGTGCAGGGGGGCGGGAAAGCATGGGGGTCCTATATGCCTGCACAGGGATGTGTGGGGTACAGGGGTGTGTATCGCATACACATTGCATTCTGAGTGTGGGCGTGCGCACACATACTATCTTGCACATGCTTTCGGCATGCAACGACAAAACGGTTAGCCATCACTGACATAGGTTGTTGATATAAAGCAGAAAGAGTGTCCACAACACCATGTTTTCTTGAAAACATTTTGCTTCCCATCCGAGACACCTCCTCGGTTTCCCTTTGGTTTGAAGGCTTTGTGTCACCGGATTTAAAAAGGGGGGAAATCACTCTGCTGTAGGTAGAGGAAAACACTAAATCCAGCTATGAGCTCAGCCTATAGTAGTTGACTCCTAAGGGCAGCACAATTCAGGAGTGAATTTATGGGGTGCTTCTTAAGTATGGAAGGAGGGAAAAAGAATGTATAGAAGTATAATTGAAACAAAAACAAATGGCAAGCAGGTAGCATAACTCTGCAAGTATTAAAATCCATTCCTCAGAAAGCTCTCTTCACGGGCACTAAAGTATAAATATATAACTGAACTTTAAAATATTTAAAAAAAAATAAAGAAGTTTTAAGAGCATTGTGACATTTAGAAAGATGTTGTTTTTTGAATGTGGGTAGGGTGGAAGCCTACTGTTCAATTGTGCGTTTTCCCTTCAAAGTTCCTAAAGGAATATTCATCTGAATTTTGATTACAAATATTCAATATCCTTTCCAGCAGGGAAAGCAATAAAAACAATGATTGAGCGTGCATCAAATATCCCTGAAATATTTCTCAAAGTTTCTGAGCTAAGGTGAAACTGAAAATAACTCATCAAGTTATTTTTACCAAGTTTCCGATCTTAGAAGAGTGTTGGGTGTATCTGCCTCCATGTTCCATTCTTCAGTCCAGAAAGTGAAATAAAGGAAATGAAATGCGGTTATCAAACTATTCTGGCTTCTGCTTTTATAAATGCTATCTGGGGATGACTCCAGTATTAACAAGTAGCCAACCTGGACTAGAAAGGGATTGATATTATACCACATACATCACAGCCTCAACTAAAGACCATAGGATAGTTAATTTTCATTGCAATGGAAACTGATTCAGGGTTTAGTGCTTCTGTCTGCCTTCCTAATAGTAACAGTAGTTAGATTAGTAGTGTCTATCTTTGTAATTATGCAAAGCAGGTGAAGTTGTGATGTTTTATTATAAAAGTGTACAGCCATGTTGATTTTTTAAAACTTCAACTTTCATAATAATCCATGACAATATATATACCAGTGATGGCTTACCTTTTTGCTGTCGTGTGTTGAAAGCATGTGCAAGATAGTGTGTGTGCGCACGCCCACACTCAGAATGCAATGTGTATGCGATACAGACCCCTGCACCCTACACACCCCTGTGCATGCATGTAGGACCCCCATGCTTTCCCACCCCCCTGCACATACTCACATGGACCCCCATGCCTGTTTTGGGCCTAGTAGGCCTCTCTACTAGGGTACACTATGGGTACACTGCACCCATAATGAAATGTGCATGTGACCTCCTGTTCCTCGCCCCCTGCGCATGCATGCATTACCCGCATGCTACCCCCGCCCCTTGCATGTGTCTGTGACCCACACATACACACACCCTTTTTGGGCCTAGTAGGCCTCCCTGCAGCCTCCTGGGACCAAAAACAGGCTGCGGGGAGGGGACGCACCCCCATGAAGTACACACTTCATAAAAGAATAACAAGAGCAACAAAAATGGCAATGTTATTTGGTTGTTGTAACGTAATCTTGGGCGAATGTGATAGATATCACCCAAGAAATTAGTGAAAAGTTTAGGAAATTAACAAATGCTCTGCGGGAACCTCAAGCCTTACAACAGTTATTTAGAATAATCTGGGCTTCAATCCATGAAAACATATGCCTAAGCTTGGCAACTAGTAAAAGGAAAGATTGATTGATGACTGAGTTTGGATGATCAAATATCTACACATTAATGTACATATGAGAAAAGGAAGAACAGTCATGTGACCATCCAATAGCTCTAGCCTATTTGACCTTGTTGAAGGCGTAGAACCCAGGAAATCAAAATTTCCACTTCTGTGCAGTTCACGGGCTGAATAACTGTCTTTCAGATTTCTTGAAAAGGATCACAATTTTCCTCAAGAGATTTGGAAGAAATGTCTCCTAACAGCTATAATGATTAGGATTC